>MCBS01025056.1:0-24012 GCA_003611235.1 Golovinomyces cichoracearum
ATCACCTACCAGCACTTGTCTCAGACATCTCCTTAATGAGAAGCCCAACATTCAAATGGTGAATCTATTCGGAGGGGCATTGAAACATACGGAGAACAGTTCTAACAATTGCTCAACGTCATCAGATCACGAGCTTATATTGTTTGATATTAAGAATCTGGAAACCACATTGGATCTATGGGATCTAGTCATGAAGTTACTCGAGGGAAAACTAAAAACATTACGGAAGATCGAGAAAAGGCAGCATGATTACTGTGGACTGAACTCTCTGAATGATGCCCACTCGTGGAAAAATGTAGCAATCATTTAGAATTAGATATTGAAGCCTAGTAGATTTCAGACACAGTTACGACGGTTCTAGACCAATACTTCAAAAAGCTCTGAGTGTGTTCGAGGTCTAGGAGGTGGTGGACCCGGGAAATTAGTATTTCAAAATCTAGATTCCAATCTATTTGACGACGGTTTTAGAGATAACTTATTTCAATAGAAATGCACAAAGAGGAACGAAATGCACACAAACGCAAGATAAGACAAGCCCGTGATTGATACTTTGAGAAACTTATCCAGGAAGAAGATATGATATATGAAACTCTAAGTCGGATTCCACATACAGAAGATACATAGCTCTACCGGTAGGTGTGCAATGAGGAAAACAATATGACGGTCTTATCAAAATGTTATTCACAAATTATTCAGAGCTATGTACAAAAAAATCTAAAAGTTAAGAAAGAGGAGATATGCGAAGTGCTCGTTCTATTTATCATTAAAGAATCACTTTAGTAATTCACCTGCCCTCTCTCAACCTGCTTCCGTCACAGCATCTCATCTTCCCTCTCCTAACTTAATGATCAGTTATCCGTTCCGATTGAGGAGTCGAAAGCCTTGTTACGAGCGAAGCGGAAAGATAGTAATTGATAATAGACTTCGGTTTTCGTTTTGAGCTTTTTTTGCCGAATATGTTTTCCGGCATCGTGGTTAGTTTTTATGCACGAGGCTATTCTAGCGTGTATATGTGTATGGGAAAGTATAATAAGCGAAGAAATGGTAGAATTATTAATGAATGAGAATTGCAAAAAGGAAAATTGAACGTTAGGCTCTAGCCTATGAAGAAAAGGCCTCAAGCTTGTGAAAAACGAACGATGTTGGATGGCTCTTCAATACTCAAAGGGATTGGTTGTTGAATGTGACTCTTGCACTTCGTAGTCACGACGAATCAATAGCGGTTGCCTTTAAGGAAAAGGAGAAGTTGTTGAGAGCCGTAAATTTCCCGGCACCCCCTAATGAGGATAAAACTATGCCTTAAAAGGCCCTGCGCTCTGCTTATACCAAAGTATGTAAGAAAAGGATGTACAAAGCACTGCTTCATCGGTCAGTAAAGAAAGCACCGGGGCCTAATCGTCTTAACTTTGGAGCTCTCCGCCTCCTATGGGAATCGGACTTAGGCCGTTTTGCTGCCTTGTTAAGACTATATATAAACCAAGGCTACAATCCTTTCTTCTGGTGAATAGTTAAAGAAGTTTTTGTTACGCAAACCGAATAAGATAGATTACACTCAACTAAAGTCTTACTGATTTATTAGTCTGTTGAAATTTCTTTGATAAGTTAGTTGTAAAGTTATTTGTAAGACTATTATTATCAGCATGGTGCTAAGTTAGTGGCATATTTAACCAAAACCAGATGGGGAACCGGAAGCAAAGATCTTGTGTTAACGCAGTTGCAATAAAAATAAGCGGTCTCGAGGAAATTTAGAAGCGAGACGATATTGCTGCACTCTTATTGATGGACATTAAAGGAGAATTTAATCATTTGAGCTGCAATCAACTTTTACGTCGAATGAAATATTTGAAGACCGATTGCAACTTAATCTCATGGTCAGAGTCTTTTATAAGCGATAGACGTGTGCAATTATTAATAGATTGACATCAGTACGATGAAGTGACTGTCGACAGTGGTGTGCCATAAGGGTCGCCCGTGTCATCAACTCTTTATGCAATTTATCTCAACATAGTCTTCAGTACTGTTCAAAACAAATTTCCAAGGTGCTAAGACACATCATTCGCCAATGACTGTGGTTTTTGGTAGAGACTACTACTGTCCCAGAATTGATAAAAAATTACAAGACACTATACACATAACAACAACTTGGGCAACTGAAAATCAATTAAAATTTGATCCTGAAAACACCGAAGCAGTTGCATTTACAATGTGACACAAAGCTCTGTCTCAAGTGCGTAATTCAATCTTAGTAATTGAAGGACTATCTCCAGGCTTTAATGTTGAAGTAACCCGCTGGCTTAGTTTTTGGTTAGACTCTTCCCTAAAATTTATAACACGAAAGGAGGCTCATTTACAAAAATCTCGGCAGCAGAAGCCCGCCTACGGCATATGGTATCATCATAGGGGCTATCGTCTGGTTTAGTTCGACGATATCAAGCAGTAGCAGTTCAAATTATAACTTTGCATGGTACAGAACTATGGTGATATGAACAGAAGATGTGGCAAAAAAACTTTCAGAAACTTGTCAATCGTCAGAGCTAGTCTATAACTGGTACCTCCCAGATAGGTCCTGTAGGAATCATTGTCATGGAAGCTAGGATAAAACTAGCGATGTCACTACTGAACAATGGGTAGGGGCGATATACCCAGAAACTATTGTCATTACCGATAGATAATACTGTACGAAAAATTCTGCCGGAGATTTTTCGAGATGGAGATGTTTATGCGCAGCCAGGACAACAAAAATAGTCTGACTGGAACTAGAAAATGGAAAATAAGGCAAAAGTCTTTGGTCAATGGCTCATCAACTTAATGATAAAGTGAACGAAGCTCGATCCTTCCTTTGTTTAGAGACTACCGGGAAAATATCATACAGTAAATTTATAGGGAAAATTATGGATTTCAATAGCTCTACGGACGCAAAAACGAAAGCTATAGAACATTTTGACGATCTAGACGAGTTATCGTTCTGAGCCGATGGCCCAAAAATGGGAAATCAAAGAACCGTCATGGGAGTCTCTTTGAAATTTAACAATAGTGAGTCGTAAACACACAAGCTTTATTAAGGTAAGATCAAAGAAATATTTGACGCAGAAGTATATGGTATTGATCAAGCATTAGATCCAGCACTTTGGGCTGGACGATCCCGGGCATGATGTATATCGCAAACGACCAGAGAGAGTCTTTAGTGGCTCAAGAATATTTACATTTGGCTAGACTCTAAATCAGTCATGAGCGGTATTCAAAGTTTGCGGCCCGGAGCAGGACAGCTGCTAGTTCGTAGATTACACGAAATTTTCAGAAACTTTCAGGAATACAGTATCATGGCTACAGTTTACTGAGCTCCTTGCTATTCTGGAATAGAAAAATCGAAAGAGCAGACGAAGCGGCCAAACAGGCTTCCAGGAATGGAAAGCATTGCTAGAGGCGCTTTATTTATTTGATACATATCCCCAGATCTATTACCGAGAGACAGAGGAAAGAATGTTGCATTTGGTTTGAAAAAGGGCGAAAAAGTCACCCGATAGAAACTAGGCAGACATGTAAGCTGCTGCACATAAATATCAGTTTAGCTTTATAGCTGTCTACTCTCTAAAGTCCCTGGCCAATCGATATTTCCAATTCAAATCCGATCACCTACTCACAAGAGCCTATTTATCTCGGATAAATAATGAGATACTGATAAATGCACGCACTGTTCTGTTGCATTCTCTTAGACAGTGCGAAATTTACTACTTGATTGCTAAAAGTAGCGACGAGAGAGAGACATGATGTGGATCTAGATAGCGGCTAGCAGTAGCCAGCTTCGTAAAGGGTAGACTAAACCTAGAGAACTTTTCGCTGACGCACAAGCTGCCAAGGCTATCTTTAAGTTCATACAAGATATAAAGATCGGATATACTAAAAGTCGGAGAGAAGCAACCGGATAAGAACAGAAAAGAAAAGAAAATTTAGGTCTCGAAGATCTAGACTCGAACACAGAGATTTTTGTTATGGAAACATAGCATGATAATATTAAAGGAATATTTCATTTTTATTTACCGAATTATTGCCATTTTATTTTATAAGCTCTGTTTATTTATTGGGAGGTATTCCCCTCCTCCCCTACCCCCAAATTCAGAAGTCATTAGGATACTATCTGGCTCATACTCAGTATAGTGCAGTCCGAACTATTCACTGATTCGGGCTTTTGAAGGAGCGAGAAAAGGATGCGTTAAGTCCAATGGGAAGATGATGAAATGGAATTAGAAGTAAAATGACACGATTGGAAATGGCTTATTTGCTTTTCTATCATTGCTATAACCTAGATACGATGAGATCTCTGATTGAATCCCCCCCNNTACTCCTGTCATTAGTCTTCGATACAAGGCCTGTGCCTGGCACATTTAAGCCATTAACGTATCCATCATTTAAACAGGAGCACAGTGGAATAAAGCAATTTTCCAGAGTCTGACATGAAGATAAAATTTCATCGAGAGACTTGGGAGACGTATAAACAAGCAAATTAAAAGAAGACCTTGTAAAGGTGTATCTTAATTCACATCAGCACATTTTTCTAGGTGAAATATATTCTTTAAATTACTCTCTTCCCCAAACTGCCTCATCAGACTTAAGTTCATGATTGAAATGGAATAGAGGGCTGATGGAATTTATTAATCCCGAATTATCAGCTTATTAATTCCAGATCTATCTTGAATCTTATGCGAAAAGTGACCTCAATGAGATTTTATCTTTGAATTTTTTATCCGTTTGTTAAATTTCTCGCTTTTCGTCTCTCCGCTTCATTCAAGACCCATGTCATTTTATCTACATCTTCTCCACCATTCTGGTCTTCAGCCATATCATTAATTGTTTCCCATTCTTCGGCTTCCATATTAGCCAGTAAACATATTTGACTGACGCGTATAAATGAGTCTCGAACTCCATATCTTCCACCTCGGGCTACTATACGAATGATACTAGATAAATCTTTCTCTACTCGCTGCGCTCCCAAGGCGTTCATCTTACCACTCCAACTCCATAATCGCTTCTCCAATACCCGGGCCAAATACTTTGCAGTCTGGTCTAGGAGGGAGTTGAAGGATTTTAGACTCATAATACGTTGAATTGGCTTCATGAGTACTTCCCAGCCATTCTCGAAGCGATCAGAAACTATTTCTTGGAATGTTTTTATATCAATGCTTTCCTCTTGAGCTAATTCAGCTAGATCATCTTCAGTGAGAAGATAGTCGACATCACGGAATGCATCTGAAAGAATTGGTCGTAAGCGAGGCTTGATGACTTGGTTAAAAAATACCATGAGGCCGTCAGAGTGTAGCTCCATTGCTTGTGATGCAAATATTGCATTAAGGTTTTTGAGAGCAGTAGTTACAAATTTGAAGTCATGATCGAATGGAAATGTTTCCTTAAGGGAATTTGGAGCATTTGTTTCGGGGGGGATTAGTCGAGAGGTTACGATACGATTGATATATTCGTTAGCTACTTCTAGAGAATTAATGAGGATGATGAATGCAACGACTTTTTCTTCCGGTGGAAGACCTCCTTGGATAGTAGGTTTTGGGTAGGATTCATCCCGCATCTTACGTTGAATCATACCGATGAAATCAGATGCAAGAACTCGACCGATCGATGTAACTACTGAGGAAATGACATCTTTTTGTGATGTTGATAAAGATCGTTGAATAACTGTACTCACAATGTACATGACATCATCAACCGCAGAGATAATATATGGAGGATTTGTATCTAAAGGCTTTGAGGTGTTGAGACTCAAGACAGGTGACTCATCGAGTTGGAAAGCTTTCTCTACAGATCGTCGGAAGAAAAAGGTGGTCATAACATTAAATGAAGTGATAAGTCGACTATGAATCTTGT
Organism: Golovinomyces cichoracearum; assembly: GCA_003611235.1. Classification (NCBI taxonomy): domain Eukaryota; kingdom Fungi; phylum Ascomycota; class Leotiomycetes; order Helotiales; family Erysiphaceae; genus Golovinomyces; species Golovinomyces cichoracearum. The sequence goes on from MCBS01025056.1 coordinate 5,872, forward strand.
GGTATAGTGTAGATTTGATGAGTAGTTCTGGCATTGTGGGGGGTTCTGCGGAGTCCATGTCTTGGTCCTAGAGATTTTAAAAGAGATTCATAGGAGAATACAGTGAGGTGAACTTACTCTACACTTCCCAGCCATGAATCGCGAGTAGAGTGACCATCGTCCGAGCATCATGGCCATCTCACTCAGGATTCCATCTATTTCCTTCATATCAACACTACCTTTGTCTTCGTAAAAACTACTATTTGTACCTCCACCGACAGCTGGAGAATTAGCTCTTGATATACTTATATTCTTTTGGCCCGATATAAAACTCTGAACCAAAAATGAGAATGGGTAACTTTTGACATCTGTAAGTTTTCTATCGATATCTCTTTCATCTCCCCAAGCGTCTAGGATGATACCGCCCTGCACATCTACCTCTACCTGTAATCTTTCCATAACTTTGATCATCATGCCCTTCCCGTAATGCCTTTCAACCAAGCTTCCATGTCCTTCTATAATTTGTGCTATGTGTTCAAACAATCGGGTCAATTTGAATGCATAAAATAGTCCGTCCGTTCCCTTGATATTTTCTTTGAGATTGTCCCGAGCTCTTGCGGCAACACCTTGGCATACGTATTTTCCATAAGCTTGTAAACCAATTTCTTCTTTTTTTATAAGTGGGAACAGTTTGAAAAATCGGGTCACTTTACTTCCATCTTGTTTCTCAGCAGCTCTTTCGAACTCTCTAATGAACAGACCACATAGAGAATCTTTCGCATTTTCAAGAGTGACGCTTGGTGGATCAGGTACTTCTGCACTAGGTATAATCCGCGATGCAAATTTACCATTGACTATATGATGGGGAACCTTTGATGCTCTAGAAATGTATCCTGCCGCAGCCTCCCAATCCTGCAGAGTACCCATTGATCCTACAACACCTTGTATGCAGGCCTTCAGTTCAACGACTTGCTCGACAACCCTCAAAGTTTCTTCAACATGCTTTTTCTCGAGATCAAGTTCTTTGACCTTGCTCGAGAGGTGTGATGCAGTTTCTGCTGCGCCGTCAAGCATGCCATTGCTTATATCTCTTGTGTGGATTATTTGAGCACTTAGGTGAGCACGAAGCAAATCAAGCCTTCCTAACTCTCTTGATAAGTCAGTTTGGGAGGAAACTAGAGTCTGAAGCTGAGAAGTGACCGCTGCATCGCGGAGGTGCAGTGCTGACAGAGAAGAACGTATTTCGGCTATAGAGGTGCGATTTTCGATAGAAGTTTCCACTAGACAGGAAACCCCGTTGTCCAGGCCGGTAGGAGACATAGGTTGAAGGACATTGATGTATATCTAAAACCAATCAATCTAGTCACTACAATGTTTATCGCAACAAAGTGGGACTTAGCTTATTTGGGCGTACTAGCTGGAGAAAAGATAGGTGGCGGTACAGCAAAAAAATATATGGCCTTCAACATCAGGATCTTTCATCCTGTCGTCTAGCTATCAATCTGGGCACATTAATTGAAATTACCGTTAATAGTAATTTTTCCAATAAAAAAAGGGCCTAGCATCTTCTCACTAAAACTAACTAGCATGGCGAACTGCGGTTGAGCTACATGATTCAATTGATCAACACGATTGAGAGAAAATGTATGATAGAGCTTTGTAGATCATTTTTAATACATTAATTTGTGACAGATTCTAAGATCTCGTCATCCTATGGGCAGGTAAAACCAACTGTAGAATTCTAGGAAAAAATGAGAACAGACATGTCTTTTGGAACATCGTATCGACTTCGTTTTTCTCTTACGCGCAAATGGAGGAGCCTTGGATGATACTCTCTACGCCAAACCTGTCCTTAGTCAACTCACTGGTTTTCAGAGAATCGCTGTATCACAAACAATTTTGAAGAAAATATACCTTGTCAAACGATAGAAAATTTATCACTCTGGCTAGGAGCAGAAATTCCCATAAAAATAAGCCGCCATCCCCATCTATTTTCCGCAGGGCGAGCCAAAATCCGCCTGACATTGTCAAACCTACTTCAGTATCAAGCCGCGCCATGTGCTCGGCGCTATCGAAATTGACCACCACGATCATGGAAAGTCCGACTCAGTCTTAAACGCCTGAAATCACTTCTTCCCGCAATCCTCTTATCAATGACTGGGACATCCCTACAAACAGCCAACAAAACGGCACGGAAATTGGCACCATCAACTATGACGACCCAGAGGACGATCCATTTCTAAACCGATCCATACAGGCCCACTGCAAGATACGTTATCCAAAAGCATAAATTCTATGGCAGACCGTGCAAAAGAAGCAGAGATCTTGTTTGGAGGAATCTCAGCGCTCATTGTAAAGCAAGCCAGCGCAGCCAATCTCGCTACACTCACAATTAAACAAGTTGGAGCATTCAAAAACTTCTGTGACGATTTAGCCAAAGTCGCTGCTAGACACTTCGACGCGCACCTTTGCGACAAACCTAAAGCTCTTCTTAAAGATTAACCCCCGTCAAACATTCTTCTCGTAACATTGTACCTACTTCACACGCAAACATTGCCTCACGAGTACCCAACAAACGAATAGCTAATAACCCTATACCAACTACCTCAACACCTTTCAAAATATAATCTCGACCCAAGCCTCCCCTCATAGACGACCGCCAAATTGTCCACATCACTAAAAGTGATAAGCTTCTGGATAACTCAGCATACGCCATACAATCTCACTTTAAATCCAGACTTGGCGAAAACGGATAAATTCTTACAAATGTGCAGCCAACCAAGACTGGCTTCGCTCTATACCTCAAAGACGGCGATTCAGCTAAACTCTTGGAAAAGATCAAGGCCATTGACTTTTTCGGCGACGCCCAATGGAGAATTCAACCTCATAGATTTCTTACCGAATTTAACACATTCCTTAAAGCTACGGTACTAGCAAAATTTTCAATTGAGAATGAAAATACTGTCTACAGACTGTAACTGCTACAGTGCTACATGAAGCCTTATCTGCCACAGCTGAGGAAGCACCATCAGCGCTTCACGCGACAACGAAGCGAATCCAAAGTCCTCGACAATATCTTGGATTGTGCGCTTTGAAGAATCGCACCAACTTCTTCCACGCTTTCTCTTCCTCTCGGAATTTCGCACACAGACAAAAATCTTTCATAAATGAGGTACGCCATACAATGCGTACGGTACTAGCTTTGGCTCAAAACCTGCACCTGCGCCTCCGAACCTATATGCCGCATCTTGGATCCCCAAAAAATACGGAAAAAGACTACGAAAATCTCTGTGGAACCGCCGGTCAATTTACGTGCCCAAACCAATGCATTCATTGCCACAGCCCTCATCCGTGACTCACGTGACTCAACATTTATCACGTGCTAGATTCTTCACACAGAAGACATGCACCCATAGTTCAGACATAGTTCAGATAGCTTTACCGCATTTTCAATTAGTCAAAAAGGCACAATATTAGATCCAATGATCAAACAGCTATCTTAATATATAAATTAAACATGTGACTAGATCACGAAGCACGTCACATCATCCAGCAGACTATAATAAATGTAATCTCCGTCCGAAGTCCTCAGGTCCCTCGAAAACGAAGACTCAGGTGAGCGCCATCTGCCAGATCAATAAAAAAGCTCACATGCCTCATCAACCAGAGGCCAGTTGTGTACAGCCTATCACTGCCCCCACATCAACCGCAACGAGGACATCAACACACAAAAACACCTTATCTTCTTCGTCACTAGAAAAACCCCATCCCAATACAATTAGGTCTATCAATCTCTACGAGGTTTTCGACATAGAAGAGTAGAGAAATTTCCAAACGATATCGCAATGACTAACTCATCCCGCTGCAAACCTTCTAACGGCCTGATAAAATTTATATCTTTAAACGTCGACCGTGAGGCCCAAGCGCATAAAATAGCACTCAATGAAGCCGATCAAATCTCTGCCGACGTTTTATTAATACAAGAATCGCATATATTCAGCGGCCGTACCAAGCGCATCAAAAAAAGTCATCCCTCCGAAACTTTCTCTCTGACCGATGACTGGACATCCTCACGACCTAGGGTGATATCTCACATCAGGAAGGAGTTTTGCCTACGCCTTGAACAATTTCACACGATACTCTCCGATTACTCACTTTTTCTCTGTCTCCTATCGCCCTCCGGTAAACCGATGCACATCATTAGCATTTACAGCGCCCCTCCAGGCTCTTCTCGTCGTAGTACTCTCTATTCAATTTATTCCCTGTCTCCTCCATTCCAAGATAATTTACTTCTCATGGGCGATTTTTACTTGCACCATACCCGAGGGCAGCAATCATGGTCCGGCAATCCGTCTCACAACGCCGAAAAGTTTATAGGTTGTGTAAACGAAGACAGCCTTACTCTTTTCTCTCCCACAGATAAAGCAACACACGACTGCGGAAATATGCTCGACCTTGTTCTTGCCTCCTATCCTCTAATCCAATTGACAAAATGAACTCTAGCCGCACAATTAGATACAATATCATATCGTGCCACAATTTTCACATCAGTTAATTGGTTAAGCTATATTGAACCCCTCCGAAGATTTGATACACAGGAGCCCGAACTTTTTTGCCGCCTTCTCTCTACCGCAATTCAATGATTGCTTCTAATTCAATTTCTCCACAACAGGAAGGTATTATATAGATATGCCGCAGAGCTGTCAGATGCTGATCGCACAGCACAGAATGGTACAGCACGCCGCTTACTAGGCCACGGTAAGGGTAAGCCTTAGTGAGATAAACTTTGTAAATCGGCTCGTCTCAAGTACCGAAGAATCATTAGCGGTCCTATCACAGTTGATGAAGCTACCACAGAAAAGAAAAGATATAGAATTAAAATAAAAAGAACTATGAAAGCCTTCTATCTAAGTAATTTCAAGACAGTGAGTACGGGTAAGGATATCTTCGCTATGAAAAATGGCGCAAATTCACAGGCAACTTCCGCTCCACTCCACTTAAAGACACCAAGCTCCTACAACGTGCCCCCGCGAAGTCTTTGACTGATAAAAAAAGAAATAATATTTTGAAATCTCACAAATCTTGCTTTAGCTGGTGATATTATCATGGATGCCCCGATAACTGCGGTGCGGTCAGTTTTATTTCCACCACTCTCCCCGCTCGAGATTCAGGAGTCCATATTCAAGACAGGCAATACAATCCCAGGCGCCGACGAAGTTCCCACTGCAATACTCCGTCTTGCATGGCCCCTTATTAAGAGTCACGTCTATTAAATTTTTAATGGCTGTCTATCACTCGGCCCATATGCCGAGTGCTTCCGTCAAGCCATTTTTATTATGCTTCAGAAACTAAACAAATCAGACCTCTCCTCTACCCGATCATATCGACCAATAGCTCTTCTCTTAGTACTCTGGAAGGGATTAAAGCGCCTGATTGCTAAAATCATAGCCTGGATCGTAGTTCGGAATAAGATACTTACCACTCAGCATTTTGACGCTCTCCCAGAAAGATCGGTATTTGAGCTTCCACCTGTCTCACTCACGACGTTGAAAGAGCTCAAAACGAGGGAAGCACCGCTAGCATTTCTACTCTAGATGTCAAAGGCGCCTATGTTGCTATTCTCCCAGGCCGACTTGTCCGTCGTATGCGGGAGCAGGGATGGCCAGAGTTTCTCGTCAATTGGGTTTGCTCCTTCGCTACGAATCGCTCGGTTCTGAGCCGTCTTAACGGCAAGATAGGCCCTCTTCAATCTGTCAACTGTGGGCTTCCACAGGGATCCCAAGCCTTTCCAATTATCTTCATGCTCTATATCTCTCCTTTGTTCAAAATATGGTGCATCCCACATAGATTAGGTTATGCTGACGACATGGCAATTAGTGAAACACAAGACTCACCACGAGACAACTGCAAGGCCCTAACTTTTTGTTTGAAAAAGGCCTTAGATTGGGGACTAGCAGAGGGCATCACATTCGACCTAAAAACAGCGGAACACCTGCATTTTTCACGCAGACGGGCAGACAAAGATTCGGCCAACACTCCATCAATCCAGCACGGCGACTTCTCTTTATCCGAAGAAACAAAGACGCCCATATACCAGATGGCTAGGCGTTTATTTCGACGAAACATTCATTTAAATGGCATGTTCGTGTACTCTCTAACAAAACCTTAGCAGTAGCCGACGCGCTTCGCAATCTTGCAAAAATAACAAGAGGTGCCTCTCCTCAAATATTACGTCGAGTCGTTATTGCTTGTGTAGTACCTATTGCGTACCACGGGGCTGAGGTCTGGTAGCCGGGACGCTCACGCGCTATTTCCCCAACCCAGTCTGTATCCAACCTAGTTAAGGAACTTATCTCTCTTCTCAAAAAAGCTGTCGGGTGATGTGCATTAGCCATCCTACCCGTCTATCGGACAACTCCAACAAGTGCACTCTATCGCGAAGCGGGTCTTTTTCCTCTCGAAATCGCACTTGACACCAAATCATGCCGGGCTTTTCTCTGCATACGCCGCCTGAACCCACGGCATCCTTTCCACCGCCGCCTTACTTGGATCTTGGACAAACAGAGTTGCATCCCAAGCTCTCTGGCTGGACTTTAAGCTTCCCGCCTACAGTGTTTTTGGACCCTCTTATTAATCCCCCTTGGAAAATAAAAGAGAATTTGTACGCCAGAACCAGACGTATAATGTTACAGTTGTGACCGTACTAGATAGTGCACTCGTCTACGGCTATAAATCATGTGAAAAGATGAGACTCGGCAATAGTAAATCTGGTCTGATCTCCGGAACATTTATAGTACATTCGCGTAGATTATTTCTTTTCTCTTTAGATTAAATATAACTTTCGTTTTAAGCATAAACATCATGTTTCCCTATTACATATTACCTGTGCTTCATGCCACCTCCCAAGCGGCTTCCTTTCTCAAGATCTAATTGTGAATTTAGATGGTAGTCCTCTTGGATCAACCTCTAATTCACATGCCGGGGGCGGTGTCTCAATCTTTCAACCAGGCCGTTAAATCTATCAGAAATTTTTTATCTTTCAATTTCTCTCTCTTAACTTTTGATGCTGAAGCCGCAGCCACTCTAGTTAATTTGGGGGCACCTATAAACCTTTCTACCACACGATTCGCCAAAAATCTTTCGGTCTTTCTTGACAATCTTGACGTAGCCAAAAAGCTCTTGGCAACTCTCACTTGCTCCTCTGAAGAAAGTTTTATCAGATTTGAATCTAAAGCACGAGGATGGCCACTCCGCTCCCCCCTACCCCATACCTATCCAGGTGAAGTTCGTGTTCATTGGATCCCAGGATACTCTAGAATTCTAGGAAATGATATTACGGACAGAGCTGCGAAAGGCGCAATATCTATTCGGTCGCTCCCTCCCTCCCCGCTTACATTGGCTACACATAAGTTTGGGTAAACAGTTTCATAACAAAAACTTGCAAAGAATATTAGAATTTGCATGCCCCTCAATCACACGATGAACTGAAAATCAAGTTTCACGTGGGTTCCTCCGCAGAACTATCATTTGGTATCAAGTCGCTCATATAGACGCTGCACACTCTGGAAATAGAGATTTTGCATCCTACCACACTTGCTTCGATCATGTGTCCACCCACAAAACTTACTGCTGCGGCAAATTCAAGTCCTCAAGACATTTTTCACACTGCAGAATACCTTCTTCTAGGTTTCCAAAACTACCCAAGAGATGCCCAGAATAACTTAAGTTCCTCCTTATGACCGTCAATGGAGGGTCTAAGCTCGCACAATGATTTGATAATACAAAATTCTCCACAGGAATCTACCCCAGAAAGCCTACGGAACCGAAAACAAAACCGTCGGTTGCAGTAATTACATGCTGACGGAAATTTGATATTATCTCGTTCACCTTGTACTTGGAAGTTGAGTTCGCGGTTTTCATACATGGCCCCTCAAGTCTTATTTTTTTTCTTTTCACTTTATCCCATCTTACTTTATTTTTATTTTTATGTTTTGGTATTACGTGGTCACATAATTTTACCGGCAGGTTTACGGCTCAAGTCACTTGATAACGGTCCACTTTTCAGGCTTCTCTTCTCCAGTTTAGGGAAATTGGAAGCATCAGGCTTCTATAGCGGTAAGTTTTAGCGTCCTTTTTGAATTTGATCTAGTGTAATTAATAATTAGAGTATATAGATGTTATAGCTAGTCAGTCAATTAGACCTGTAGCCTATGCTAATAAGCACTGGCATTAGGCATCGCTTTGATGCACCTTTTAAGGTACACTTCTGATCTTAGTGTCTTGACATATTGAGATATTTTTAGATGGTCTTAGAACCATGTAAGATAGTTGTAGAATGTGCTAGAATTCTGAAGAAGTTTGTATTAGAATTATCTTGAAGTATTCAGGTGAAGAAAGTACTGTATAAGCATAGAGGGGCTAGTTCAGGAAGTATTTCTTCATAATAGATAAATTGTTAAAACACCTTTTTATATACAGATGTCAATAACCTCTATATCCGTAATCTTGACAATAGACGTAGAATATAAAACTAAAAAAATAACAAACTCATCGATTTTCAGTTTCAGATTCCTAACACCTTGCTCTACTAATACATTAATCTATGCCTTCATCCTCGTGCTGCCGATCAATCTAGCTTCCCCAGCCATACATACAAATGAATTTTCAACAATAAAAACCGACCGAAGCACCACCATGTAAGGACGCTTTTGAAATTCATGTTTAATTCTGAATGAAGCCCTTATTATTCATTTAGATTTTGCACATGTGCTGAAAGTTGGAACAAGTTCTACGATTCGTCATAGAAAGAATAACGAGTCGCACCCCCTTAAGAATGGAAGTTATCAATATGTTCAGCGTTTTTCAGAACGAAGACAAAAACTGGTGCAGATACTTCCTTCGGCACTCCTGAGAGTCAAGTATACTCCTATTCTAAGATGTCAAAATTAGAAAAGTTCATTCTAAGACTGGATTAACAGCTAGTCGAATTTAACTTTAATTTTAATTGAAAACAAATTTTATATAGATTTCAAAGATGTCCAGGATCATAAAAATAACAAACATTGATCCCAAAATATGGCTCATCGATAGAATGAGATTTATTATTATGTCTCTTACCAAAATATTTACAGCAACTTATTCGGATGTATTTCCTTCAATTATCTCTCTAATAGAAAGTTACAGGGTAGTGGCCCCACACAATACACTTACCTATCTCATTACTAACCTTCATACCGGTCAAGTAAATCATTCATATAAAAATTCTCAAAATTGGAATCTGAATTTACTCCAAATTCATCATATTGATGCTCAGCTTTAATCTTGATACCATATTGGTTGCGACCTCGCTACAAAGTCTTTAGAAGATACTTGGCTAAAATTATTGAATTAATATATTAAGTAACATGTTAAAGCAAATTTCCATCGATAATCGGGATTTATTTTTGGAAATATTGGCGTGAATCTTAAGTCTCCGATGCCCAAGACTGGCGATATTTTCGAGAGAAATGGGGATAATGAATATAAAAAAGAGCAATGGGAGCAAGAAATAGAAATAGAGACTAGTTCGCGTTATTCTTGAGTAGATAAGGCCTGGAATAATCAAGGAAAGATAAATATTCTTGGGAAGACAAGCCAATGAAATGATGGGGTAGAATCTAGTAAGTCCCTGAAGGGAAAAGTAAATGAAAAACTGTCAAAATTCACATATACTTTTTACCACATGGATTGCTTCGGATTACAGTCTGTCTTCCGATATTTTATAACATCCGCTGCATATAAAAGTACAGATTAGGGTAGTTTATTCCTTATTAGAATCATTGATAACGTACCCAACAGGCGAGTCGGCCAACAGAGTTGAGATGATTGTAATTCATATGCTGCAGCACGACCACCACTTGCTGCAATCTAAAGGCGATAAATATAAAATTCAGATTTATCATTATCAGATGCATCTGTAATGTCCACTGCGAAGGTGTGGGTGTTGTGGCCAGTCCCCCCATAACGTCCGCAGCGCATCTGTGTGAGCATCCTATTTCCAGGCTCTCCACTATCTTTTTTCAGCTATTAAATCAGCTTTATCACCAACTGAAAGGGTTTCATCTTTCTGAATATAACTTCTCCTCCGATCTTTTACCTCTGTTACTACCTCTACAGCCTTCTGAATCCATGCCATTTCCTGTCGCATCAACACTGTTTCATGCCCCATCATCGCAACAACCTAATTTATTAGCAACCCAACCACATTTCTTCGGCTGTATAATTCTTGTGCTAAGTTTCTCAGAGTCTGTGAAGATAATCTGACTATGGATAGCCCCCATCATGAAATTTGTCTCATCAAAGTTGCATATGTCTTCGTTTGTTATGCCGTACTTAGCATTTGTCGGAAACCAGCTCAAACCAGGGCGTAAGGACGTGTGGATATTCGTTGAGGGCTCGCCGGCGACCAAATAGACGACTCCTTTTGAGCTTGATTTCAGTCTTACGCGTCTTGAAGTTCTCCACCGTGCTCAGAAAGCATATCATTGGCCATATCACGCACCATAGCTATTGTTGCAGGCATTCCTCGCGCATCAAGCTTATGTATACGTCGCACAAACGTCTGCTCCCTCAGCTTCTTCAACTTTTTTGAATTGGGCTCGCTGTGGCTGTGCTTCGAGGCACACTGAAAGCTGTTATAACACATATTTCGCTCTTGTCGCGATCTTTAATTGTAGCTCAGATGTAAAGCTATAAGGATCCTTCAGTATAGCTTGATTGCACGTTGCGTTGCGCTGGGGCGGCATTTTATTGCGAATCAATTGTTAGGGTATCATAATCGGGATGGACAGCTGGCTATTTTTTTGTATTTTAACGTCTCAGGTCTAGCCTAGCGCTCTTAGAGCATGAGTCAAGGTCATAGAATTTGAACAGATTGATAATGAATAGAGCACTCATACGATGGACAACATTTGCTGATACCACTACCTAGGNNGCACTCATACGATGGACAGCGTTTGCTGATACAGATAAGTTCCGGTACTTATAAACCATAACAGGTTCGATTACTATAAGCGCTTGTACAATGATATAGTGGTCATAATTTTTCTGATACCACTACCTAGGAAAGCTGAGTCTTGCACTCTGACCTCAACCGCAAACATCCTCAAAATAGAAATTTGAGAAAAGCTTTAGTCAATCCTCGCACGCTAAATCAGATACATGACCATTCTGTGAAATGGTAGAAGGATGTGCTGGATTTGAACCAGCGGTCATTCCGTCTCAAGTAGGGTCAGGTGCTCAGGCGACCAACACTATTTTTGAAAGACTGACCCAGACAGCTTACCAATAAGCCATCGGATCCAGCTGGCCTGTGTTTTTGCTTGTTTGTTTTACAATCCTTCGTGTAAACTATACAATGATTTACAACGCATATACTAATCCTAATTGGACTCAAGACGCCAAGGCTTACTGTCATGGGGGAGCGAAGTTATTCTTTATCCCACCAGAAAAAAAAGTCATTTTTAACTCTACTTGCAGATTTTGGAAGATCGAGAACATTCGTTCGCCAACTAAGAAAAATTCTTTAAGAAACACGAGGAGTATATACAGTAGGTTTTATTTTTTTATTTCCTATATTTTTTTAATTGATTATGATATGTAAGTAAAGCTTGCTCATCTCAAAGCTCATCCAGGTACTGTTCCTTGTGATGCCCAAGTTTAATTTATTGCAGGTTATCTAGAGTATATTCAAGTGAAGAAATTAGTTGCTTTCATCCATCTGGACAGTCTAGAAGCGCTGTTGAAGGTGCCAATCAGATACTTTGAAACTTTTCCAACGTTCCAGGGAACCCTTGATGATTTAATTTTTGGCCCGTTACAGTTAAAAATGTGGTCGGGGGACTTAAGAGCACCGCAGCTGCAGGAGGTTATTGTATCCGTGTGGTGAAAGCGTACGCGGTAAGTAGCAAAATCCCCGTTCCCTGATCGCGCTGCGTATGTGTGAGCAACAATGTATCGAGGAAGTGTCACTTCTCCGGGACAGCGCTCGAAATTTTCAATGCCAAGATTTATTTAGGAATTCAGTACGTGTTGTGGCCAGTATTCTCTGATATCATAATTCGTCCTTTCTTTTCCTACAAATTTGGCTTTATCAGTCGATGGTAAGGAGGAAAGATTTTGATGAGCAATATTGATATTTTCTTTGACGGCGCGATCTACTTCATAGTTCCCTTGAATACCTGTGTGGTTGGGAGTCCAGTTTATTTGGACTTTCCCTGCGTGGGTGTGTGGGAGTTAGGGTCGGAGTGGTAAGGCTGAGGCGCGTGTAGTGAAATGAACTAAAACATCTTGGGAGTAGCAGACTAGGATAGATAAGAACTTTCGAGCAACCTTTGTTTGTCCAAAATGATCCAAAGATCATTTGTGAAACGGGAAGTCTGAAGAAGAAAACTTGTTCGATTGCAGCACCAGCTGAGATAACTTCCGCGTGTAAAGTTGAAAAGATTTAAGACAAGTAGTATACTATTATGTATGACAATTTGGCCGGTATGATGAATTGCAAAGAATCCTCCAACTCGAGGGCTCAGAGGCGGATCCGAGAGACATGCATCTGAATAGACTACCATTTTTGAGGCGGAATAAGGTAAGGGATGGGGAAAGGGGTACGTAATACATTTTTGATACAATTGCTCAAACTTTCTTGAAATCCAAGGGGAATTGATTAAAGGTCTATATTTTCTACCTTGAGGAAGTCTAGGAGCCGCCTAGCAAGGCGGATGATATGTCAATTATTGGTCCTAGATCATTTGCCTCTTCATCTCAGAGGGTGCTAGGCCTTACGAGTATATGTCGTGGCACGAGATCGTTTTAATTTCAAGTCATCTATGGGGGAGAAGACGTTATATTTAGAGTTTATTTTGTTGTGAGTCTTAGAGGGTCATTTGATATGTATGGTTCTTGAATCAATATGATATATATTGATGAGAGTAAGACTTAATTTAAGGCATTTTCGTGATTTATAGCCCCCTCATCAAAATTTGAGGAGAGGATGGTTATCGGCACTACTTTTTTTCTACTTTGAGTTGAGCTCCAAATTAAGATTCTATTTCCTCGGCGTTTGGCTCAATCACGTTTTTGAGAACATCAAAGAGATTGATTGATTTGGGGATATTTGGCGTGAGAGGTAGGTCTGATCTTTTTGCTTCGGTCTAAGTTGCTGTTTGCTGTGTTGACTCTGCGTTTGTTGGGGCGCTATTATCTAATTCTTTACTCAAAGGAACTCTGATGCAGCCGGCCTCAGCTTGTCTGCGGAAACGTGCTTCTATGTTTATATGGCGTATAGCAGCAACCCGACTCTTAGTTTTAGAGAATCCAGAAGGGATGGAGCATAGTCCGCATTTAAAAAGCGAGCAGGATGAGGATCATGGCNNGGGGGGGGGGGGCAGATATGACAGCTGGGGCTGCGTATATTGTTGGCGTGGCGCGATTCCGGATGCTTAGTTGATCCACATAGATGGCATCGTAGTGGAGATTTATACTCCGCTATTCTGTTAGTTAAAAAGGAAGAGTACTCGAAGGAAGCGGTTGTGACTTTCAGGCAGACGTAAGATCTATGTGGTGGAAGGTGAGTCTATAAAATCATTGTTGTCCTTGGAAGGTGTGACAGATGCTAGACTTGTGCCGGCAGCAGAATTTATGGCTTCCGAGATTGGCTCTGAAGTCACAGGGGCTATTGTGTGCTCAAATTTAGCGCCAATAGTTCCGTACATTCAAGGAAATTTTAAGATTCGATAGGACTCCTATAGCGAGGCTTTCTCTAAAGGAATATCAGCGCAAATTCTATTGTTGGATATTTTTTCTTCAAGAGCCTTGGTGTTCCCTTTTGAAATACAGATTGCGAAAACAGTTTTGATAGTTAGTACATTTTCTATGAGCTCTTTATCTGGGCCGAGTTTTGATTTGATATACGCGAGTAGGACAAAACCTGAGTAGGTTCGTAGGGGATTTTCGTTTGATAGTTGGAGGAATAACCTTTCGTCAGGCTGCTCCTGGGGTGCTTGTTGATCCATTTTTTGTCGACCATCATTCATTGTAATGTTAGGCTCTTCTTGGTTGCTTATTTTTACAGCGTTTGCATAACCTGTGCAGTACTCTTTGAAGAATTTGCCGTATTTGGGGCCGAGTTTGTGCATATGTTTTTGTGGGTCTTTAGAGAGGATGCAGTTATGCCACGAATGTAAGCTTGGAAATTTCTTAATGCCACTTCTACTAGCTCCTCGTAAAGGCTATAAAAGTGCGGACTTGTTTATCTGACTAGTGCGGGTTTGAAACGCAGTGTTGATCGAGAATTTCGGCGATGGATCCAAACAGGATTTCCGCTTCAGCGTTTCTTTGGTCGGCAACTACTTTGCTTGATAATAGATTATTTTTGAGTGGTCATGACGAAGGGGGAGATTCGTCGTAAGTTAGAGATAATTGTGTAAGTTGAGCGCCGGGTCGTGCATGTAGAGAAATTTAGGGTTTCCAATTTGGGGAAGGAGGACAGTCGGTTGAGTCAATTGGGGATTGGAAGGGATCATAGAAGTTAGGTGAAGCAGGGTTATATAATAGAAAAGTAAAGTACAACCTGTCTAAAATTGTAGTCTTAAACCCTAAATTTGAGGTCTCTATTGGTAGAAATTTTAAGCACACTAACAGAAACCTCAGATTTGGGGTTTAGGACTATAACTTTAGATAGGTTGTACTGTATCATTAGGTTTTGAACAGTGTTGTATTCCTTACTAATTGAATAGCGAGTGGAGTGCGGATGAAGTTGGAATTGTTCAGCGTGTCTGCCATGTTTTGTTTAATGTCGTCACCTATTTTCATAATTAACATAGAGTTATGACTTGATGCCAACAACATTTTGACATGAGATGGTGATGCAGCTAAATATATAAGTTAGAAATTAGAATAGGAAATTAGTCAGAAAGATACTTTTCGAAGAATAACCTACAAATATATGTTTTTGTTAAAAGCCTTGCTCAGAACATGAAATTTTGAGTAACTAAGATTACAGAGAGATACCAAAATTAATAAAGTGGGAAATCATTCTACAAATACTCTTCTCTCTGGTCCGCTAATTTGGCGCTGTTTGCTTGTTGTAGTTCATTTATTTTAACATAGCAGTGATCAGCTGTTTCCCTTGTTTTCCCAACAAACAAGTTAAACATGCATGTGTAAGGATTAAGGTCACGTAGTATTCTTACCCTAGAGCTTTTACACGCCCTCTTAAGTCTTAAACTTCTAATCAAAATAATCTGCCATTCCCAATCTTTCCACAAATTCGTTGAACACTATATTGTTAAGTGGTCTAGTGAGTTCATCCACTGGGTTTAATTTCGTTCCCACCTTTCGTATAACGACGCTCTTATCAAGAACTTCCTGCGTAACGTAGTTGTATTCAACAGGGACATGTCTTCGGCCAGAGCTAGTTCATGTATTGTTAGCCCATTTTATCGCTCCATTGGTATCTTCCAAAATAGGGATAGGTCCGGAAGGTATTTGCCCTACTCCTTCGAGGAATATCCTTGTCCATACATAGTCTTTTGTTGCTTCAAAAATAGCCGCGTATTCGGCTTCACGGGTCAATTTAGAAACTGTTGTCTACAGTTTTGATCTCAAAATGACTGGGCTTCCTCCCATATATATAACATAGCTTGTTTTTGATTTTGTTAACTCAAAATAATCGGCAAAACTTGCGTCTACTGCACAATGCAATCCATATATCCCGACCTCATTAATGTGCCTTTGCTTTTTGGTATATTCTTTACCCCTACTTGCACCTCCCGATAAGTACTGAGCTATTCTTGACGCATTTTTGTGATGTTGGGGAAGTACTGCACATGTATCTAGCTAATTGAGACATTTCTTGTGAGGTGTCACACCGAGTCATGCATCCCGAGAAGTTGTACTTTCCTAGTTACCTTTGGTAATTTTGAGTTTCTGTGTTCGAGGTTTTTTCTATATATTTTCTCATATCTGCTCTACTTGCATCTGAAATTGGTGTTGATGCGGGCCGTTGACTTTGTAGGTCAAATTCTGTGATTGACCCTTCAATATATTGTTTTTGATCTAGCCTTACACTCCCTGTAGGTGATGATCTTTGAATTCGGACTCGTAGAGACCAAGAAGCTTCTCCCAAATCATCTATGAGCACTGATTCATTCAAGGATCTTGATAAACTTTGGAGTTCATTTAGGTCAAGACCCATCAGCAAAAAGTCGTTCACATAAAACACTGCTATTGTTCCAGTATCCTTATTATTATAAACTGCTTCGTCGACCGCTAATTCTTTAAACTCTCATGCTTGCATTAACGATTTAACCTTCTCTTGCCAGCACGCTCTTGTTTGTTTTAGTCCATAAAGTGGTTTCTGTAGCCGAATTGTACTGTTTTCTGTGTATCCTGATGCCTCATGAAAGTCTGGGTTTGCGTAATAGAATTCCTTGAGGTAAGGGAACTGTCGCATATACATGACTTCTTTTAAGTCTGCAGCTTGATAGGCTGATGTAAATTCAGCTTGTAAGATTTTCCATTCACCAACAGCCGCCAATGTGATTAATGTTCTCCAACCGGCTGACTTAGCAGTAGATGCCGTTATTTCATTGGAATCAATGCCCTTCTTTTGCAAAAACTACTTGCTACAACTCTAACTTTAAATTTTTCCAGTTCCAAATTTGATTTATACTTTTTCTTTAGTACTCATTTTGCTGAAATCATTTTTTATCTCCTCCGTCTGAGCATTTTGAAACAATTTGAAAATTTTTTCTCTCCACACATCCTTTTATTTCGGCAAAAAAAGCCTCATGCCACTCGCCTTTCTCAGAACTCCCCATTGCTTCTTGCAGGCTAGGTTCATCTATTGATAAGATTTTTTTAGCGATTGCTGAAGAATTAACCATTAATCTGAACATTTCATTACCGTCTCCCTGTGAGTTGTGAAGTTTTTTTATTGATTGATTTTTCTATAAGATAAAGAGCGCTATCGTAAGTTTCTTCCTCTTGGTCTGAATCGTCAACTTGGTGATCATTTTCAGTATTTATATTTGAAATTTTGTTTGATCTTCGATTAACGGTGTTTCATCAAAAGGTCGTTCGACTGTCTTTTTCGGCCTACCTCACCCTCTTGCTTCTCGTGGTGGTGACACGCTTCTCATCCTGTTGTAATCATCTTCTCTGGCATATTTTTTTTTTCTAGATTTGAAATCATGTTTGACGCTAGTTGGTAAAGATCATACCACTTCCTGAAGGTCTAGAGGCCAGCCTAAATCGTTTCTCACGTCTTCATGTGCGATTAAATTTGGTGAAACCAGGTATCTGCCGCTACTTAATATCCATACAAGTTTGTTTGAATATCCTCTGTACCCGATAAAAACGCTCCTTGCTCCCCTGAGATGTAATTTCTCTCATGCAATTCTGCGTGACTTTTCTACATGTGTTAAACATCATAATCAAGGGATTAAAAGATAACTAATTTCAGGTTTGATTGTTTTACTGCTCATGGCTGATCAGAACACTTCGTGTGGAGTTTTATGTTTGTCGATGGGAGATTGTGACTTCATGTTGATTTTATAATGAGTTTCCATTATTTTGTCCCAAAATACTGACGGCATCCTTGTTTGAATCACGCATCAACGAGCTGCATCTTGTATAAACATTACTCCCCTTACTGACACATCATTCTAATGTTGTTTGTCTGGAGCTGACACAATAATATCTAGGCCTTGGTCTGCAGCAAACTCCTCAAAATTTAAAATGCCTCAATCTCTGCCTCCGTCAATTGTGATCCATCTGACTCTTCTACCTTGAAGCTGAAGTTCAAAGATGACATTTTTTAGGATATTCATTAGCTCAGGCCCGGCATCTTTTTTGGTTTTTAAGAACTTGATGAAGCGATATCTAGAGAGATCATCTGTTGTCAATCGGTAGTGGATATTAACTTCTATTTTTTTAGGGCTACTTGATCCTAAATCATAATGCCAGCCTTCTCCGACGTACTCAGCTCGTCGGCGTCTCTCGTTGGTGTGCTTTACTGATTTACCTAGGTCACAGGCTTCACAGGGCGAATCAACAACATCACCTGGGTCTAAGTCAGTGCCAGTGTTGTTATATCGGCTAACTAGCCGATTAGTACCTGTAGCA
>MCBS01025057.1:0-24240 GCA_003611235.1 Golovinomyces cichoracearum
TATTTGAGATAGTGAGTCTGTCACAACAATATATTCATGTAAAACTTTTATAACTGCTGAGGGGAGAGATGGAGGAGGAAACTAATGAGAAATTTGGGTGTTTTTGGCGTCATTTTATAATTTTTAGAAGGAACAGGAATAATTGGAATTAAAGGAAAAAAAAAGGTGTATCTAAATCTTTTGTCATAACTCAGAGGCTGAATACAATATGATTTTAAAAAAAAAAAGTTCGTGTAGTCGGAAGGGTGCCTCTCAGAATAATCTACCCGCATTATGTAAGTGGATGCAAGGCCTGTGCCAGGCCCGTTAAAGTAACGACCAAGCTTTGACATTTCGTGGTAAATATCCTAGGATTCTAGTATGCAATCCAAAACAACCAAGTCACACTTGAAAGGAAGTTGGCATTTTGCTACAATGCATACTACAAGTTCCACAGTGATGTAGCGGAAGATTTTTTCCACGAAAATTGTAATTCATGAGGAAACATTAATTGCTGAACTCAGATTGTCAATGTAAAAGTTGATAATGAAGTCATCAAACGGTAGTTTTGATGATCTCCCCGGTATTCTACATTGACCATGCCATGTTTTTCCAATCTACATATATATGTTTGTACGTAAAACAGTACACACAAAGGAAAGCTACTTTTGCATAGTAATCATTACAATTTGAAAACCCAAACTCCTAGAAACATCTTCAGTTTGACATAATCATCTCTCGCTAATTTTTGTGACAAATTTGACGAACAAAAAGGATTTCAAGCATCGCCCGCGTACGAAGAGAGCCAACGGTTATACTCCACGGCAGCCAAGTCGTGGATCTTGATAACATGGCATGAAGTCTAGCTATGACCTCAACCTCCGCTTGATATACAGAGAAACACGCCCCAAGCCGCAACATGGCCGCTGAATCCACAGATGCTCTAAAAATTTCAAATCTAGAGTCCTTCTCTCGGGCAATGCATGCTCGATATGCTGAATACACAAGTACGCAGAAGCTTAAGATAAAAATAGGATCCTGGAATACTGCAGCACGCCCTCGAACCGAGAGCGATCTGGCAGCTTGGTTTGTCCAAGGAAAACGATCGTTTGACGAACGCGAAAAAAAATCAGATAGCGAAATTTCAGATACATCAGAAGAGAGAGTCACTGACAAATTAAAACAGGGAGGGAGTGAAATACGAGAAAAGAATCACACTAGAAAATCTCACGAAAGTATTGATAATAACGAAGAAGAAATCGGAATATACGTGCTCGGTCTACAGGAGGTGGTGAGGTTGAACACGCCTCGAGAGTACATTGGGAGGATTTACAATGACCCAGAACCAGTTTCTCGATGGAGGAACGCTTTAGTAGAGGCCATACCCTCAGGTTATATCCAGATTGTGGAGCAGCAGCTATCAGGCATGTTACTATTTATCTATGCCTCTCCTTCCATAGCCCCAATGATCAGCTCGGTGAGTAGTTTTACCATTGGAACTGGGTTAATGGGCTACTTGGGAAACAAAGGTGCAATTGCATCGAGGATTGTTCTCGCAGAGACCACCCGCCTTGTATTTATCAATTCTCATTTATCTTCGGGGGCTGATCCCCCACAACTTCAGCGAAGATTTTGGGATGTAGGCCAAATATTACAGAAAACCATATTTGAACCGATAAAATCAGATGGACACTCAGAGAATACTCATGAGCGGATTGGAGATGAAGATTTTGCTTTCTGGTTCGGAGATCTGAATTTCAGACTTGGTCTTCCAGGCGAGGAAATAAGACGACTTTTGACGTTGATGACAAAAGGACAATTCAATCATGAACAATCCTCCCGGCATTCAATCGAAGATGAGATTGGAGAAGATGAGACTTTTATATTACATATTGAGAGTGATGACAACGATGAAGAATATGAAAGCAAAACCAAACCAAGAATGCCGATTGAAGAAAACAACCGAGAAGACGCTCAGTCACAAATCTCGGACAGTTTTATCTTGGATCCAAGTCAAGATCCAGCTTCGTTACAATCTACACTAAATTGCCTACTTCCTCATGACCAGCTAAAACATTCCCAATCGACTAAAAAAATATTCCACGATGGTTGGAATGAGGGACCGATAACTTTTTTACCAACCTATAAATATGATATTGGTGGTGAGGGTGCTTTTGATACCAGCGAGAAGAAGAGAGCACCGAGCTGGTGCGACCGAATCTTATATCGCACGCGACGTGATAAGATAAAGTATGATGAAAAGTGTAGAAAAAATGAATCCCTGCATCTAGAAACAAACTGTGAAGTAATAACTCAAGAAACTGAAGATGCTGAGGATAACAGAGACTCGATTTTTGATTACAATCCGGACGAAGATGAGCCCGTGAAAAAAGAATATCATAACTTTCACGATGAAGCTGAAAATGATGAAAATGGGCAGATGATGAATGATGAATCAATAAAGCAAGAGATCTATACATCTCATCAACAAGTGATATCATCAGATCACAAGCCTATCCATGCTACCTTTACACTGAGCTATGATATTATTATACCCGAACTTAAGGCAAAAGTCCGACAGGAATTAGCTAGAGATTTAGACAAAGCTGAAAATGAAGGGCGACCTGGGGTCACGATTGTTATAGATCATTCATTGGAAAAAAATCCTCCAGGATCTTTAGATGTAGCCACTGATGCTGTCGACTTTGGGCAAGTTGCCTATAATCAAAGGATTACTCAAAATCTAACCGTTGCTAATACCGGTCGAGTCCCCGCGACGGTTAGATTTATTGATAAACAGGGCCTGCTTGAAGAAAACCATAGCAAAGAATCTCAGTGGCTCTCCTTCTATTTTTATGATTCAGAAACAAACAAAGATGGGAAACTAACAGAAACGATGAAAAAAAATGTCACGTTAGAGCCTGGAGATGCAATTAATGCAGCTTTGGTGCTGCTCGTCCAAGATATCGAGTTGGTACGTGCGCTGAATAGAAAATCTATCCACCTTGAGGATATTTTGGTCCTTCGTGTAACTGATGGCCGAGATTTTTTTATCTCTGTGCGTGGTTGTTGGCTTCAGACCTGTCTCGGCCGCTCTATTGACGAATTAGTTCGAGTTCCTGAGGGGGGTGTCCGTACTATATCCTCACTAGAGCCTAAAAATGATTCAGTTGGTTTGGGTCAGGATTCACATTGCTCTACACCTCGGGAACTTTACAAACTAACTGAGGCTGTGCAATCACTAACTGAACGAGTGATAGCCGATTCAAATATCCTCCAAAATGCAGGTCTCCCACAGGACGCACCTGGATGGCCCTTTAATTCAGAACACTGGTTATACAAAGATTCTCATGCACGCAATATGCATAAACAACTGATCATCGAGGCTTTGGATACTGGCCAAAATCTACATGATGTCTTTGCTCCAGAAACATTGGCTATAGAGAGACTAGAGGTTGTATCCGAGGTACTTTTACTTTTTCTCTCCTGTCTATCCGATGGAATAGTCACTGTTGATCTTTGGTCAAGTCTTGAAAACTCTTATGCGAATCGTGGTACCTCACCTGAAGAAATAAAAACTTGGGCTTTAGATATCCTCTCTGCTTCACCAAATCATAACATTTCTTTTGTGTTCCTTATGAGTATGCTTGCACAGGTGACCACCGAGCTAGCATCTGTTATATTTAACAGTGATATTAATAGTAGTAGTAATATTAGTATTAGTGGTAGTCAAAATTTGGCTACGGCGATACCGAAACAAACAAGTAATGTGGTGGTCATCGATTCAGCCATACGTCGGAGTCTTGGTTGGAGAATAATGGCACCCATTTCCTCTTCCTCTTCAGTGGCAGCGTCACCATCATTCCCGACATCACCGTCGACACAAGTTCCATATCCCACGTTGATCAAGAGAGAAATTATTGCCAAAAAAATGACGGAAGTTTTTACTCCCCTTATTTTCCGTGACATCATCGGAATGAAAGATCGTGAGAAAAAAGCAGCCGATGAAAAGCGGAAAACAATTTTACAAAGCTTCATCTCGCATCCTTAATCAATTTATCAGAGATCATTCGTGGAAATCTATCATAAAAAAGAGACGGCGATGATTTATTATCTGAGTTTGAAAAGTATGATAGCAAATGAGAAACTCGTCCAATACCATTAATATAATAGCCATCACAAAAAACGGATAGACAAGAGTTTAGATGATAATTAGGTTTATTCCAGTCCATGCAATCCATATGTAAAGAAATCTTTGTTGGTGTGTTTCTTCGATGGGAATCTAATCTAGAATTCTGCGTTTTTTATCATTCAACAGTTATTTTTCGAATGTACGATGTACAACAGGGTATTCCACTCAGGGACTGTCCGACTCGTATGAGCCTAGAGTATCTCTACCAGACCGTACAAGCAGCTTGTCCATCTTAGCATAAGCAACAGATATATTCAGTCTTAATTCTGTAAATTTGAAGATCTACAACTAGACTGCCGGAGCTTATGGTTGACCAACCTCCCTTATTCCTGGGCGATAAGCTTGTTTAAATTTGGGGGCTTGTATAAATATATCGGTAGTTTATCACTTGTAACGCATATGATACTGTGACATTGGTGTTTTTGTATCAGAGAAAAATAAACCAATTACTCCAACGAAAATATCTTAGCTTAGGCATATTCGGCCATAGACATGAAATGTTATCAGATCAAATTACTAGGCCAAAAATAGCCACGCACACACTATCACTGAGGCCGAGTTGGCACAACTAATAAGACTTCAAGTTCTACTAAAAAATTGCCCAGTCGGAATACCTTGACATCAATTTTCCTCCCGAGAAAAGAGCAAAGCGGTAAGGCATCCTATTATAAATGTCTCCATCTATCTCTTAAGTCCTCGGTCATCTTTATTTCTCCAACACATTCCCTAAGCAATCCCGTAATGAAACCCATCACAATCGTGCCAGGCATGTCAAGAGAACAGCCTTACATTTCCAAACAAACACTTACAAACCCCGGTGTGAGTAGGCAGTCGGTGTGACTGGTCAGGTGTGGTCAGACTGCTTAATGGTAAGCTATCCGGGTTGGTCTTCCAGGTTATGTTTGAGTCACTTGAGACAGAATGACTGTTGGTTCAAATCCAGCGGACCCCTCTACCTTCTCACGGAATGAGACTATATCTGTTTGAAAATCCGAAGTTAGGAAAAGGGTTTTCTCTCGATGTTCTGTTTGTCTGTTATTCAAAGTCGAGGTTGAGGATGCAAATCTCCGCTTAGCTTGTCAGTGGTAACAACAAATGCTGTCCGTCGTACGAAAGTTTTATTGATTATCAATTTCTCCAAGCTGTGATCTCGTACCATACCCTATGAATCCCAGGCTAAGCACTGGACATTAAAAGATAAAAATGATAATAGACTTGTCAAGCGCCGGCAGGACAATCAAGGAGTGGTAGGTTGGAATCCTATATAGCCTTGTTAGGGGGAGACTGAGGCTGCTAATCGAAAAAGAGTACGAGAGAAATAGCTGATTATTCTCCCCGCGTGAGTTTTTTTCTACAACGATTTCTCCAATTGTTTTGTTCCCTCAGTTTGCGGCTTCAGAGTCATGGTGAAATTTCTCTAAGTAATAATCTCGATTTAATTAGCATGGAATATGTGTTGGATAAACTAAACACTGGATAGGAATTGTTGTAGATTAAAGGGTCTCGTGAAATGTACACTATTTATATCCTTTTCTTTCCGGCACGTCCTGCACCCCCCCTCCCGATAAGGGCATTTAGGCGACTGTTGCAGGGAATATAGGCTACTTTGACTGAAAAGATCAGACTGTAAACAATAACCACAGTTCGGTGTTCACTAGATCATACATTGCGTGCCTGCGGTCTAAAGGCAGTCTAAGATGGCGAGATCGTGATAAACTGTAGTTTTAGTGCAGATAGTTCTATCATAAAATGTTAAATCATCTTGATCGTCGCTGATTCTCCCTGCTTCCCGCAAAACAGACTCATTCTCGTTGAGACCTATAGATTTTTTCTGCATTATGAAGAGATTTTCACCTGTACCTCATGAAGCTAGGTATCAAGATGATCCTCCCGAGGAAAACGAGGATTGTTATCAAGATGAGCGACTACCTCTTCGTAATGACAAAAAGGGTGACTTCACTGGCTCTGATTTAGACCATCTTGTTGGAGAGCAATCATGGAGGTACGAATTTTTCTCTAATCGTTTTCATTAGAGATTTGAACTAATGACTGACAGATGCCCTCCGCCTGATCCTGCTTGGTCTACGCATAATCTAGCTCATTCTGAGGTTTACACCCGATTCCCCTCTTATTCGAACGACACCGATGTCCTATATGCTCTGATCAATGAGCAATCTTCATATCCGCCAGTCTACTATGTTCAAATTCATGGTAAGCACAATGAGACTCAGCGAGATTCAGAAGCCAAAGAGTCTCAAAAAGAAATCACCGACTTCTATTTTCGAATTAATATCACTCATCTTCTAGGACCTAGTGGTAGTGGTGAACTTCAATTTCTCCCTAACAACAAACGAGGATACAGAGGAACTCGATATCCGGCTCTACTGCCCGTACTTAGCGAGATGGAGAGCAGAGATGCACTATATGAATGGTGTCAAAAATATGTTTCTGATTCCTCAAGAATTAAATCCTTTACTTTTTCACGGAAAATTCGAAATCATGACAAGCAAAAGCTATACCGATTGATACGAACCGGAATCGCAGAGACTGGCTACCGTGGACAGATTTATATTACTTTTCCAGCTACACATCAGAAGCTGATAGTCTATTCACCTGGGAAAATAAATGAATTACGCACAATGACTTGGGTTCGCTGGATCTTCTACCTTTCCTTTCTCTGGGTTATCGCTTGGCCTATTCTTACAATCGTTACCTCTCACTACAAGACAGTCGTGACCATATTCTACTATGCCAACTCAGCCCTCAGTAGCGATCCAAACAGGACTTGTAAGGTTTTGAGTGAGGATCAATGGTACCAAAGCTGGAAGAGAAGCATTCAAAAAGCTGTTCTTTCCGGTATCAACATTAGTGATGATGCCTTAACCGAAAATTATCGTATCGCTACTGAGAAAGTCTACAGGGCCACCAAGGAAGTCCAAAGTGATAGAATTTTTTCTGATGGAGTATCTAATTTTCACAATCAAGGATCCAGTGTTAGAAGAGATCTTGATGTGTCAGAGTGGGGTGCAGATTGTTAATTTTAATTTCAAAGCGTCACTTCCTTCGATCTACATTTCCCTTTGTTTGCCAGATCACATTCCTCAGTCATCCTAATGTCCTACGTTTGGAGTTTTGACTAGAAGTTCCAATCACATGATTTACCTTTTCTATGGAAACAGATACTTCTTTGATTCACCCATATGTTGACACTAGCATTGGGCTTATAACTCAATTGAATGATAGATGCACTATCCTCATGCGTTTGGACGCATCCTGTTGATAACATCTAGCGCCGCGAAATTTTAGTAGAGATTATTGCACGAATCTTTCCGCTGGTCTCTTTTGGCATACTAACCTACCGACGGCTTGGGATAATAAATTTCGACTGTATCTGAATCTAATCCTTTAAAACTGCACCGAGCCATTATACACCTGGGATCACAGAGATTGTAATTTAGCTCACCGCAGCATCACGTCACCAGCTCAAAATAAACTGCATCCCGATTTTCTGTAGATTATTCTCTTTTATATTACAAGCAATTTCACCCATATATCTCTATCCAAAACGTGAAAATGAACGTCAAGAGACAAGCCTGGATGAAATTAAAATTAGTAGTCATTAGCTCTAGAAGGAATTTACACATAATCTTTTTGTTCTGAAAAATGAAACTGTCGAAGAAATATGAATCTTAGGAATATTGAAGAGATCAAAACCAGAGTTTTAAGGACAACACAAAGTTGCACCTGTCCCTACTTATCGACTTAATTTTTTAAACCCCCCATTCTCTTTGAAAAGTTGTGATTCTTTTTCCTACTTGAATGCGCGCAAGAAATGATCATGTGTAATTTCATGAGTTCACTTACAATGTTCTAATTTTTTCAGATATGAATTCTCGGAAAAACAAGTAGATAATGCGACGACGATCTTTATTGTATTTTGAGATTCTAACAGCGTAATTGATGTTATCATACGTTTTCCATTCGACAACTTTCTATGAATTGTTTTTAGTATTGTTTCCGCGGGAATCGCGATGCAAAAACTAGGAAATGGTGCTAATTTTGTCTCTGGCGGTGGTGCCTGAGCTTCTCTTGTTGCTGCAGTGACTCTTGGTCATTATCGTTGGCGATCTAATTATTGGCGAACAGCGTGTTGTACTGAAAGGAGCAACCAAATTATCAATCGATTGACAAAAAAATATCTAGCAAATAATTGAGAGAAATGCGAGCCGAAGTCATACATCCTGTAATAATTCTCATATTTTATTCTCACTAATAAACACTTTCTAGTTACTCCTGAGAGATAATCTGAGGTCTCCTTTGATACAGAATATGTAATCTTCCGGTTATCACAGTCTGGCAAGGGGAAACCATTTTTTTAATCAGAGATGAAGAAGAGAAGCCTGTAACGAGTATTCCCTTACATTCCTTTCCTCACAGATTCAATCAATCGCTTTGGGTTCGATCCTCGATTCTGATCGTGAGCAAAAGATGAATAATCGAATTCTATATTATAACTAAAACCGAATATATTGATTGCAGAATCTTCGGGCAGTATTTCAAGATATCATCTTGCTTATTATCGTCTCCTAAACGAGTCAGAAGGTTAGACGGGCCTAATTATCACCTTCATAGCCGCTAGCATCGAGTTGATTTCTCTGTTGTAATTTTAATCCGTATCCTCGACCTATGCTTAAATATTACACACTTTGGAGATTCAGGACGGGGATTTCGACCGGATTTCTTCAAAGACTTCCGTGATCTTGAAACGTGATGGTTGTTGATGAATCGATCCGAGCTCACGGGAGTAGATACAGTAGCAAGAAAGATTAGGGAGCATAGACAGCGAGTGGCAAGAGCGAAGTGGTTCCACTCTTATATTTCGTTATAAACTCGATCTCCATTCTACAGCTACCTATTGCATAAACCAGTTTCTAGTTCATCGCGATCCATGAGTATGAGCTTTGATTATGATTTGGTGACTCGACATCGATAAATATAACATGAGGAGAGTTATTAGCCATGACTAGAGTAAAATCTCCAACTTAAGGGAAAGTTGGAAAGGAGAGACAGAATTGTAGTCTATGGTAAAAAAACGCTAGCATTTTCAAACTATACAAAAATGGTAGATGGCTGTTCACGAGAACATCATATTTAGATCCTCGTCAGTAAAGACAGAAAAATTATGAACGCAGGTTTAAAAAGTACTTGCATTTTAATTTACGGCATTTATTGGTGAAAGAAGCTCCAAATAATAAAGCTAAAATCGTGGTCGGTGAGAAGGTATTGTTCTTGACTTGTTCATTTAGCAGACATAGCCTAATTCAATCTTCGACCACTTAAAGCCAATATTCCTCTGTAGTGTTTATCTTCTCTTTATACATGACAACACATGGAATCGGGATACAACAACATCCACATCCGTCACATTCTAAACACTTAACCTTACTTGTACTTGACGAAGATACTCCTTTTGGCTTGGGTCCGATAGAGACGAAAGACGGGTCAGTTCCGTTGAAGTCTAGCAACTGAACACTAGTTAAAGATGATGCTTCGAGTTTCATGGTTGGTATTTATATATATATATATATATATATTAACTAGATGTATAGGTATTTATATGAATATATAACAAGTAAAAGGCTTGAAATGTATTCCTCGTCTTTTTGGCTTGGTCTGCTATTGTAATTAGTTCAAGGGTACGACACAAAAGGAAACTAGTGTGTGATACTTGATAACGATTCTACTAGTTAAATATATTTTATATTTTTGGTTGATTTAAAATTTTGGCTTACTTGTTTGCAAATGAAGAAACGTTTCCTTTTACATTCTACAAAACATGAAGGTGGAGACTTTGATTGTAAACGCATCATAGCTCTGCGGATTCGCTACACCAATCGTTAACGTTCCCTAATCAACACAAGCTTTTTTCCTGGTCACTTGAGGTAGCTATGAAAAATAAAAAATATTTTGTGCACAATTGTCATCTTAGTTCATTCATAATACAAGTGCAAACCAGAAAAAAACTCATACTTTTTTTTTTGGTTATCAAAATGCATTCAAAGGATGTTTCAAGAAGATTTAGGATAAAACAGAATGTAGAAATTTCCTTCAATTAATTAATTAAGGATTTGAAACAAATCCTCATCTACTATAGATTGTTGCGGGGGTATTTACTCTGATCCCATGGTCTGGGCATGATTCTTTGATTGATTGATTTTTTTTTTTCCGCCGCCGAGTTTCAGCGGAAAACTGCCGGGTTTTTTATTTTTTTTTTAACAGTGTCTGTGAGTGTGTGTGTAATATTTGTCGTTTCAGTGAGCCAAGCCACCATCCCACAGGGGATGTAAGACGTATGAAGGATATCTGTAATACATGATCCTCCAAGCTATGGCACTGCTCTTCCGGCGCTCAACCTTTTTTCCCATTTCCTACGTTAGAGCATGCTAATTACATCGGATCAGATGGAGTGGGAACGCATTCACTATGACCCAATGGCCACGCACCGAAGGAAAAAAAACCCCCCCATGTGGAGAGAAGACCCCAGTTATTCCTCCCGTACTCTTCTGCAACGTGTAGTCGCAGTCTGCCCCCCAAAACAAAGCCATGTAGAAATCCAGCCAGGGCCTGACCAATGGCCTGTTCACATTGGGGTTTGTCAGTGTCTCTCTAGTGATGCAAAGCTCTTCTATCTACTCAGCTGAAATAATTGTGGGAGGCTTCGTTGAGGGGGTGCTGAAAAGGACTTGACGCCCTTTTGTCTTCGGTGAGTAGGGTTGTAAAATTAGTTAGTTAAGTTAGTACCTAATTGAAACTAACTACAATTAACTATAGGCTAGACTTAATCTAACTATAAACTACAGTAATTTTTGACTATATAATCTAAAACTATATTAGCTTGTAGTTAGTTTCTGACTGTTAACTACAAACTAATTTAGCAACCCTGGTCCCAATTGAGAGCAGTTATAATACTGCTTAGACTGAGCCCGAGACCATACTTGCGCCTTGTACAGCATAGTATCAATGACGACGCCGTGTCGGACCACTTGTTCCTGCAAAGTCTCCTTAGGAAGGCTTATCACTATAGAACCCCATGTGTGGCCGTTTTTCTTTGCCAGTTCGTGCCCCTTGACATCTTGAAGTTATCTGATTCTATTAACTGTGAGCCCGGGATTTCTCATTCTTTTCGCCGCACATATCCCTTCTACCAAGCCAATATTTTTGCCATTTCTTCTTCCTTCTATTGTTCTCCACAGAGGGACTCCGCAAAACTCGACTGGAAAATTGTACCGTAGTATTTTAAATGCCACTAGCTGGGCCATTTTAAGACCTACATCTCTCTGAGATGCTGACTATACATACACCTCAGTGTTGTTGCTCCTCAATTTCCGGACCGCGCATGCACCTGGAATGTGCCCATCTGCCTTTGTTAGCAGCTCTGTTGGCTGCATTTCTTTTGCCCCCTCCACTCTTATCCGTACCGCCGTCTCTCCCATGGAAGGTGCCGTTACTGAAGCGTATGTTTTTTGGGCCGCCGCCCCGGATACCATTGATGGACCTGCCTTTCGAGTAGGCCCTGTAAGATTTATCTTTACCACATTTTCAAGTGCCAAAATTCTTTCCTCGATTGGAGAAAATTTTGTGCGCATCTCGTCCCAGGCCTTTTTATGAGTATTAAAGGCTTTAATAGCCCCGATGACTTCTTCTCTGCTAAGTTTGAACCCTTCCTCCAGTTCTTCTTCAGAATTTAGTTTTCGAAATTTTTTTGAGTAGATTACGCAAGATTTCTAGGCTTTTGACCATTTTAGGACTCATTGCTGTCTCTCGTGTTCGGTGTTGCCGTTGTGTTTGGTTGCAGTGATGGATTCTTACTGCCATTCTTCGCAACACCACTACCCTCGCCCACCATGCCATGCTATAGCACAACGATAAAAAATGGATATATGGCTATGTAGAAGGTTCTGAGTTTGATAATATAATCTATAATGGGTTACAACATTCAAAAGACGTGGAGCAACTTTAATACAAACTTTGTGTTTTTAACTTTTGTTAATCATTATTATCCTCGATGATGTTTGCCAAGCAGGCTCACAGGTGCAGACCCGGCCTCGTGCCTCCCATAGAGCAATTATCATGCCTTTGTAGCCTGAGGCCACCATGTTTGTCGTACTATCCATTGACGACTATTCTTTCTTCTCGAACGGCTGGAGTAACTCAAGGGTGGTTGATGCATTCAATGCACCCATTCAATGTCATTCTTTTTAGTACCTAGTCACTGCTATCCTATTGATTATATATATAAATGTACGTCATATCCTGTGATTATGCGGACTTTTCTTTTGCCATCGAATAGATTGGCTGGAGGTCTGACATTACTTTTGGGACGATGATTGTGGAATGCCGATTCATTGATAAGTGACTGGTAGGGCCAGTGCTATGTTAATCGAGGAGTGGATGGAGGCTCCAGTGGCCGTACCAAATGTGCCGCTCAATACTATGAATAGACGTTCAAATCAGAGTCGGGAAATATAGATATCAGATTTTGTAAACCCAAGATAAATTCCTTCTCTCTTTAGACTAATTTGAAAAGAAAAAAATCGACTTCATCCTCACTATCTTCGTCCCTCTCACAATTCTCCAATCTAGAGTCTGGCTAACCTGAACACCCACATTACTCGAGAAGGGGAGGACTCTGAAGACATGCGTTTTGTGCGGTGGCTATATACATAAAATGGTAAAGGCCAGTTTGGGCTAGTTCAAGTTCTTTTTTTTTCTTGTTTACCCCTAAGCTGGATACCTACGGTTGAGTGAAGGGTGAAAAGACCCCAGCAAAAAAAGGATCTCGAGTGGTATCAGCGAATGCACCCACTACATGAGTGATCCAAATGTCAAAATGAGCTGTCTTTGTATCAAGTCGTTTGGGGGAAGAATTAGTCTTCTCCGTGTCTTGCTCTGTGGGCACTAGGCTTGTGCCCGTCACGATCTAGAATCTCTATCTGTGACCCCCCCCCCAACCCGTGATAGATATATCTTTAAAATTCATCAGGCAGTTTGCGAGAATTTTCCTTATCTTCAAATATAATCAAGTTGATAAATTTCATCACGAGTCATCAAGGCGCCTGTTCAGATTGATGAAAAAATAGTGAAATACTTCATAGAAATTCCGAACAAAGACGTTTGTACACTCGTCCCTCTCCAAGACAATATTCCTAGCCCCTAAATAAGAAATCTTTACCGGTGCGCTAAAAAACTTCTACCGATAGAGACCTCTCCCACAGGATTTAGCACCATTGACTTTGAGAAGGATAACTGTATATATCATTTCACAACCTTGAAGCCTGAGAAAAAGAATTTTCATCACATTTCTTAGTAATCTGCACAATCCTATTTTTAATAACTAATTCATCTAGATTACTTAAGATCAATAGATTATTTATCTTCATTTAGTTTAATTTTTTGCAATTTTTATTATTGTTTTTTTTTAAAAAAAGATAAACATCTCTTGGTCATTTTTACGCTTGTGAGATTCTTCCCTCTCCAAAACCGCTTTGTAGCGACGACAATGAGTTTGAATTTTAAGAAATTATAAAAAAAACCCTCTAATGCCACTGCAATTAGCCTTTCATCGTCTAGGCGAATAACTTGGATATTCAGATGAACTACGATCTACAGGAAATCACTCCTTGATGCGACAGTTGGTATCCGTTCTTCCATAAATGAAAGTTTTATTTCCAAAATTCTAGAAAGTTACTATAAAATTATAGAAAATTTACAAAGACAACTCTTTATAGCGCCCGAGCAAGTGGACTCCCAATCTTGGGTGCCCATTGTAGGCTTTTTCTACGAGCAGCCATGAGACGCATCATTAAGTTTTTATCTTGCATCTCTGAGACAGTACTACGCTCAGAATCTCCCTTGATCGCAAAATTGCTAGAGTTACCTCTGGTGGTATTCATGCTTTTTTGATGGCTCGGTGAATTGGACCGTGGTTCGGGGTTGAAATATCGCTTTACTGGTGCTGTCTTTTGCATGAGCTGCTCCTTGTGCAAAAAATACGAAACATCTGATCCTTCATCATCAGTTTCGTCCAGAGTAGACGCCTCTTGGTAGGTTTCATCCATCTTGTTTTCATAAGCCGCTAGAGTTTCAAGGCCTGGAGTAGGAGGTATAGGAGAAAAGAGCTGAGACTTAATCTTCTTATCGTCGTCAGCATGCGAATCTAAATGATGCCATCTAATTGAGTCTCTTCGGTGAGATTTGCTGGTCATAGGTGTTTGCTCATTTTCTCCCAAATTTTCTTCAGTATAATTACCAATGGAGCAATGACGTTGAGGACGGCAAGTATTTGGCCACGGGAAAAGTGTGCCATTCATATTTGTCAACGCGCGGGGCTCCATGCTCTTTCGACGACGACCACCTTCTCGCGGAAAGACTGCTGTATCCACAAGGTATGGAGTTTCATCAATCCATTTGTTTGCACGCTCACAACTATTGAACCCATCATGGTTAGCAAAACATATGTTTATCCATTAATAAGGATTGCAACTTACTCAAGAACCCATCCTACACCCACACAGGTCACAAGTCCGTTACACTCGCGTACTTTTTCCATAGTCCTCTTTCCACCATCCTTAAAGACAACATGAGTGATTCCGATTTTTCCCTCTTCAATATTACCGCTCCAGGACCAAGATTTAACGCATCGAGCACCCATAAGCGTGAGAACTTCGGTGAAAATATAACTTGCATCAGATCCTTCAGCAGTGTATACATCGACAAAAACCACGGCACCTCTTAAGAGGGATGTGTTAAGATCGGGACGTGGCGTTCGAGCAGGGGTCCCAAAGCTAGACAAATCTAAAGTCTGCTTGGATGGAGTGACTATTGCTGAATTAGCCGACACGAAATCTCGTGAACTATTTCTGTCATAACTCCTTCTATTGTCTGCTAATGTATTTAAGAATCTTTCACTATCCACTCCAGTAGTGGATGATCGAGTAGCGGGTATTCGACAGACGCTAGCGCTTCTCTGGATCAAAGGTTTTACAGGAGTTGCACTGGCTTCTGGTTTTAGAGGTATCTTACATACTGTATGGTAAGTTTTCTGCGAAATAATTCGTTTTGGCGTCTTCAAAGAAATTTCTTCGGGTTGAGCCGGTAGCGCAAGTAATTGAGGATCTATGAGTAGATCACTATTATCGAGTTCATTTAATTCCTCACTTAGTCCAATGAGTGGAACATCTTTAGTTGTCAAAGATGCTTCATCTCTATCGGGAGCTCCTATATCTTCTAATAAATTATTCTCTTGCAGGTTGCTTGATGGAACACTACTATCATTTGCACCCTTTTCAGGTGGATCGAGCGTTTCGTTTTCATTCAATTTCTCACCTAGTTCAGTAGGTGAGATATCTTTGATCGTTAAGGACGCTTCTTCTCCATCGAGAGTTCCTATTTCTTCTGATAAATTGTCTTCTAGCTTTATTTTTAATGAGATACCACAATTACTGGCACCGTTTTCAGGTGAATCAAGCGGGAACATGACATATTCTGGAGTTTTAATGTGACTCGAATCCAGGAGAGACATTTCATTGGCCTCTAAAGCTAGTTCTAAATCTTCCCTGTCAAGTTCAACAGGCCCAAATCCTTCTTCTGAGATTTCTAGATCCTCTTGTTTTGAAGCTGTTGTCTCATGTGTTGTTTGATTGTCATTATGACTTACTGAACTATTTGAGATTTCTAGTGCATTTTTCTCATCTACTTCTTCAACCCCAGCAGATTTAGAGTCCCAGTTATGACTTAAGATCTCGGAAAAAACAGATCCATGTGTATTAGAATTCTTTGACGGACTTGAACTCATCCAATGGCTAAGTTGTTGAGCCAAAGGAGTAAAACCGATGTTTTCACTTTGTTTCAATTTAAAAGGCGTCTTTGACCCTGGTGTTAGAAATTTATATCTTTTGACCGTTGAAGTCGTATTGATAGCCCTCCTAGAACCTAAGATTGTAGAAAGTTCATCTTCAGAGTCCGATTCCTCTGAGGAAAGACTATCACTCGTCCGCATCACAAATGGATCGAATTTAATTTCCTCAAATTTTTCAACAAGAATTTTATTTTTATTCACAGTATTACAAGAAAAATCATCTTGATTTTCAAGAATCTGAGTCGATTCGGCAGCTTGCTGATATATCATGTCCGTAACCATTTTCAGCTCTTCAGGCATTAAATCTGTTTGTAGAGTTGGGTCAACCTCACGAGGTACGATGGAAGACATTCTGCCAGAGAAATTTTCTTCATTTCCAGGAATCATAATGTCGTTTGGTTTTTCATTTGATTCACAAAGGTTTTTCATTAAGTCGATAGTGTCGAGTGGAGTTCCTAATGCTGCCATTACACTAACCGTGTTCTTTTGTTTGTTTGTTACTGGACTTTGAAGAGAGTTTGCAAGTTGAGATGTTTTTAAGTTATTATCATTATTATCACAACTGCTTTTGTCTACAGAGGGGTCCAATCTAGGTATCATGGTGGCAAATGACTTATGGTTAGTTGATAATTTCAACGAAGACTCTCCCAAGATAGACTTAGCTGGAGACTGAGGTGCCCGTCGTGCAGGTGAATTGAACAGTGGATGCTTCCCCGAATCATTTTTAATCTCAAGTCTTGATGCTGGTGTACATGTTGGGTTCGGCTTTAAAAACAGGTTCTCGGCGTCTATCTTCTGGGCAGACATCTTCATTCCATCTTTAAAAGGAGCTTGCGGGGGTCGACGAGCAGGACTCATAATTGTAGTCTTGAGTTCATCTTTTAACCCACTACTACTATGATCAGGATGAATTTTGGAGGCGGGAGATAAGAGATTGTTATTTTCCGAAACATTGAAAGTTCTCGCTGTTCGTTTTTTAGGGCTTAGCTTTAGTGGAGAGCTAGAGAATTTATTCGTCACGTTTAGAGCGAGCTCGTCATCTGAGCATTCTTTGAGCGCTCCATTTATAAAATTCTTGGGACTGAGTGGATAGGCTGTAGGTTTAGTAACCTCTTCTTTTTGCGCAGGCTTAGTTCGGCTACGAGTCGCTCTAGCTTTGGGTGCTGGTTTCCGCACTGGCTTCGCTCGAAATCCAGTACCACTAGGTACATCATCGTTCTCGAGGTTCTTTCTCCTTTGTTTCGTTGTGGTAGGGATAATATTTTCTTTACCAGATTGATCGAACTTTATGCATCTCTTCGGTTCAGCGGGCTTCGTGATAGAAGTAGTTTTAGTTGTAATAGCTGTATTATTTGGATCAGCTTCTTGTCTACGAGTTCCAGTCGGCTGGATTTCTTTCACTGGAACTTTTTTAGAAATCTCATCATTATCATTTAGTTTTGATACTCTTCCACGAAGAATTCTTGTTGGTTCTGGAACAGCTTTAATAAGAGGAGCTTTTCTAGGGCGACCTCTTGTCGGTTTCTTCGAAGCCAGGGTATCTACAACTTTCGGTTCAGGACCTGGCTTGATTTCAAGTTCAGTTTCAGTTGTATCGGGAGCAGTTTTTCTTGTTCTAGTGCGTGTCGTCTTAGGATTTAAAGATAAGCTTTTTTCTCCAACTAATTTGTTCCGCTGTCGTTCTTCCCTCTCAAGAGTTTCATCGGTTCTGGCTTTTCTTTTGGAGGAAGGTATAGGTGCTATTGATGCAGGAGTATTTGTGGTAGTTTTAGTGATAGGCCCAGCCTTGGGAGCAACTGCTGTCTTGTTTTTAGCATTAGAATTGGCTTCAGCAGCAGCTTTTGCTGCGACTCTGGCACGAGTTACGCGTTTTCGCGGTGAGTGATCCATCAGAACATTGAAATAACGCAATAAAATTTCCGGTACGGTTAGTCTGAAAAATTGGTCATTGTCTGTTTATTTTTCTTCGGTTTAATCATGAATGACGCGAATTTGGTTGCCATGTTAACAAGTCACGTGAATATGATGTGATTTCAATTTGAGATCAGATCACCGCTGCATATCCAAGACGTTTTAGAAATACCTGTCGATGCGCTATGTGTGGTATGCTCGCTGGATTCCGAATTGGTTATCGGTTGACTACAGAGCTGATTCTAGGGGAACTGTGCCTAATCATCGTAATAGTGTATGAGGCTACTACATTTGTCCTACCCTATCATACTGTGTGTAAACATATGATTCATTCAGGTTTTGGTAGAAACTCGACATCTAACGAGCGTAACTGTAGTTTGTAGAATGGTTTATAGAAATCTTTCACAAGACATATATTTGCTTCTAAGGGTATGGTAGGGCAGTACTCATTAAAACGATGTTTCATTCAAAGCCATAAAGGATTCTTTACTAAGATTTCATTTTCTGTGAATCTAGGTCTCTAGCTAATTGATTGTGAGACTTCTTGGACCATTGATTTAATCAACTGAGATTTAGGATTCAAGAAAAATGTAAATTACCAGTTTGACGGGACCTGAGGGAGCCTTGCTGTAACCCGTGGGAATGTTTCCGAAAATCTTATTTTGAGTTCTATTTGATGATCCCGTGTTTTGTTTCTAGCTCGGTCTCCAAAGTTAACGACTATACGGGCTATTTTCAAGTAGCTAGATTTTTCCCACGATTCTCAGTCGTTTATAGAAACATGATGCAAGACTGTTCGGAAAGCTGGAACTTGAAGATATCCTCTTATCAGTTAAAATGCTCAGAATAGAATAGACGGTGTCTACGAAATCTGAGCTCGAAGGGATGTGCAAGGGAACTAAATTTGCTAAGTTGCGCTGTACTGCTACGTCTCTACTGCTGAATAATGTGCAGACGTACGGTTAAGTACAAGTAGATTCTTCAAGCAGAGTGATTCC
Organism: Golovinomyces cichoracearum; assembly: GCA_003611235.1. Taxonomy (NCBI): domain Eukaryota; kingdom Fungi; phylum Ascomycota; class Leotiomycetes; order Helotiales; family Erysiphaceae; genus Golovinomyces; species Golovinomyces cichoracearum. Next base: position 18,998 of record MCBS01025057.1, read on the forward strand.
GGCAACTCACGAAGTCTACGATAATACGCGTCGGGCAAATCATTGACCAGGACTCACGGTCCACGTATGAAAGCTTCTGGGGATGAAAGCACTTGAGATTGTACACCGCACCAAGTCCTCTTGTCTTTGAAAAAAATAAATCTCTTGTCAATGAAAATTTTTTATACGAATCGCAACTTCTTTAATTTGTTTGTCATAAATATGAGAGTGACCGGCAACTACATAGCTAAGATTACAAGAGAATAAGGCAACCAGTGCTGCAACTAGCAGTATTTGTTCAGAATCTAACAATACATAAACACCCATTAAAATCAATTTTACCTTTTAACAAATATTCCGCACATATCTGCATATCAATTATTATTGGGTACAGTAGTTTGGGGAGGATGCCGTGGTAGACTCAAATCGATGAAAAGACCCATACAACGTATCCAACTTATCTTGACCCTCGTAGAAAGTTCGTCAAACATGGTTTGGTAGATGAAAAAGTCGAATATTCTAGCTGATCAGAACTCTTTCGCTTGCGCGTTTATGCGCCAGAGTATGAACTTCTGGAGATCTCTGTCCTAGTTACTTCAAATACATTCAAAAGTGTAGCATAAATCCGTTGTGCTCCGAATTGACATTAGATGGGGGACCTTTGTATCAAAATAATGAAATGGTTCACGAAAGGCTGCTTTCATCAACCTTTCATACGCACATTATCTGAGGCCCACTATGAATTCTCGAACCCTTTCTGGTATACGATAAGCGTGCATACCAGTTACTAACACATAAACAAGAACGGATGCGTATATGGGTTCACTTTGCAAACGGCTTCGAGAAACTATTATTGAGATTAGTCGCACGTTTTCATGGCCAGAGCAATACTAATTGGAGGAAGTATACAAGACCGGTCGTCTTTTGAAAGAATGAAAGGTTTCTTCCTCGAACCGTGAATTCAGAAGAGTATCTCGACAAGCCTCAAGTGGTTTAGTCATCTTGTATTTGAAATTTGAAGCTCTTTATTTATATCGTGATTGACCCTCATAACTGAGTTTCAAGGTGTCAATCCTGTTTTACCGATAACTGAATTCTTATCTGGAAAGTTACATACGATCCATTTTGATCCGACTTTCCACCCTATTTTATCGCTCAAGGTCTCTACTAACTTGAAAATATGCAATGTCAACACATCGCGAAACGAAGAAGACCTTACGAAATTCGATACCCAATTCGAACCAAAACAACGGCAGCTGCCATAAATGCCAAAGCAAAGGCCGCCATGAAGGCGAAACTCTCTAACACGAACACATCTCCATCTCTCAAACTTCCAGCGAATGTATCTCCTAATGCCAGAAGCCTGGGGAATAACGTTTCCCAGACCACTCCCACTAAATCCCCGGCTCATTTACCAGCGTCAGTAACAGGAAAATCTCAAATACCATCCTCATCAAGAGACCCAAGGGTGCTCAATGGAGTTCAGAAATCAACAGCGAAAAATGAAAATCAGAATAGCCACGGGAAATCACAAAAATATGCACAGCGAGAAGATTCGCCTGTTATTTTACAGGCCAAGGTCGCAGCCTCTTCGCAGATCAGTCCTAAGACAATTACACCTGGCATTGAGCGAGTAAACCCCAACCCAGGAACAAATGGCACTGGACAGGTCAATTCTAAGAAGAAAAAACAAAGCACTGGACAAGTCAATTCCAAGATAGAAACACATGGTACTGAACAGATCAATTCCAAGAAGAAAAAACATGGCACCGGGCATGACAATATCAAAAAGGCAACAAAAGAAACAGGACCCCGGACGGCTGCCAATATGAATCATTTGAATTCTACTCAAGAGAAAAGTCCTCATTCAATGTCTCAGAAGCCCACTCCTAAACTAGATGGTCAATCTTTCAAGCCTGCGGTTAATTCTGCAACTTATATATCCAGAAATTTTGGAGCTGCACCAAATATACACAAATCTAAACCACTTCCTGCCAATTATAACGCCACGAAGAGGAAAGTTACAATGACCATTGTAGCCTTGCCGATAGCACTTGTCACTAGTTGGGTTTTATTTGAAAGACGTAAGCAATGAAAATGCATCCCTTTATATTTTTCATTGTGTTTATTCTTACTTTTGATTCTAGTCGTATTAGGTAAAGAGCGAAAAGAGTTGGTTCCGCCTGGAGTTTCTCGAGTCAAGGAAGATAATGAGTGAAGATGTTTGAAAGAGGGAAGATAACGGAAATTTAGTCTAGGGTGGTCACAGAATCCTTCATGACAGCAATAATTTTGTACAACTTCACGTCAGGAATCCATTTATTTTATTTGAAGTAGATGTGCAGAGGGTCAAGGATCAGTCTTTGAGGACAAAAGCAATAAAAGTAAAGCTCCGGGTTTTCATCAACAGTCAGGAATTTAAATTTTCTTACGAGCCTGTATAATCCTACGTTTCCATTCCGAAATCTTCTGCTGGCTTTATCAAAAGAATACAGCAATTTCACGTATGTAGTTTAGAGATAAGACTCCATAGAATCCCGCATAAATAATAGTCCTGATTCGGGACCTGAAAGCAACTTGCATTTCATTGATTTGGGTTTCGGAAAACCAAAGAGACAAAATGGCTGTTGACATGGATTCAAACCATTAATCGTAGTAATTTTTTTGCAGAGGATGGCCCGAGTCATTGATTGTTTACTCATGCAGGACTTACTTATGGTCCAGTTACACTCCAACTAGCCAGTAACTGTATTGCCCAGGGACGTAATTTAGGGGGGGAGAAATATACAAAAAATAATTTACTGTCAAGAGTTAATCTGGGAAAATTATTCAGATTATTTCGAGGTTTTCAGTAAATTGAGGTTGATGAAGAAATTGACAAGAAGTACCGAGTATTTACTCTGCCGAAAATAGGAACGGGAAGAACAGTCAAGCACGAAGGCTATGCCATAAGACTGGTATTCTATTTCTACCTAAAGGAGATTAAGTCTCAGGTCTAGGATCGGGTTCTCATAGATGTTTCCCAATGCTCCAATGTTAGTCATCGTATGCTACACGATGCTGTAGTGGTGATTCCAATTAACCCAACCATCCGACATCCCCGATTACACATCTGCATCCGGCATTGAGAACCTGTTAATTCGGCGACTGTAAACATATCTTGGTACTCGAAACTCCGTTTCTGTCGGCATTTGGCGGCCTCTGATGTGAAAAATATGTAATCCTCCCACCGGCTGGTGCTTGACTCGGCCAGTAATACCGGGCACAGACTGTCACAATTGAACCGGGCTGATTTGCAACGAATGAGAATCCGACATGCCCTTATGGCTGTCCTGAGTTCATCCTACCGACGATCTAATCCATTCCATCAGCACTAAACCACGACATGCATCTCAAGATCATCAGATTCCTGTCCCCCCAAACTTGAGCATCTCCTCAACTATTTCCCGTCTGAGTTTTGATGGATCTGTACACCGGACAAACTAGATACAATCACAATTTATCCAGTTAAATTTTGATTATGCCTGAACAAATGAGCTTTTTCCAATCTAATTCCGTCTCAATTCCATGGGCCAATGGCCAAAATAAACGGACTCTACGATGAGCTTTTGACAGTCTTGGTTTCTTCTTATTTGCGCTCAGTCCTTGATACTTCAGTGGTTACCTGACCGGTTCTCCAGAAAATTTGTCTACTCGTACTAGATTGATAAGTCTACACATCTACAGCCGTCATAGCTTCTATATTAACGATCAAGCGAGTTAGGACCCGCTTATCTTGAGGCGTGAGCTTACGCCGTCGTGCCGGCACAGGTTCTGATGTTTCAAATGATGCTGTCCTCCTCTACCTAAATACGGTAGCTGCAGAAAAACTTAAAATCCCCGTGGCCTATCTATACGATCTGCCTTCATTGAGCAATGCGTGGATCAAGGATACCTGACGTGGTGAAATATTTCTCATACATTTGATGTCAACACATTCGAGCAACTTACATCAAGTCGACTCACAAATATTAGACTATATCAGGGCTGTGATGTTGATGTACTGAAGTCCTACGCTGGTCACACTCAAGAGGGAAATTTAGGCATTAGATTGCTTCAATATTTTAAAATATCAAGACCGCAATATGCATTTTTCTCCCTATTTTTTTTGAAAAAAAGAATTAAGCTTGAAGAGAAGCAAGTTATGTTTACTTTCCGTTTAGAATTTTATATTCCAAATTTGCAGTTATGGTGCTGTTGAATAAACATAACGAAGATATGAGATTTGGTGATTTTATTGAACGATTTGCTGGCTACTGTACATATATGTGTGCAAGGTTTAATTAGTACCGAGGGGAGTAGAACATGTATTTGCAGTTGCTGATTTCAATCAAGAGAAGTGGCAGCGTGTCACTGGATGTCTGCTAAATACTTTCATTCAGTTACATGTTTAGATTGCCTGTGAACTTAGTCTCTCTCAACTACGCGGCAAATCTGATTTATATTTTCACATTTCTATCTCCCACTTTCCCGAGTTCATACATCCTGATGAATTGGCTCATGAAAATCGTTTGTCCAATATATTTGTATACTACTAGTGGCTTCTTCCTATATGTATTTTGATGTACGTTCATAGTCTACAATTGGGTAAACTTAGCATAATCTCACTTAGGCCAATAACGCAGTCTTGGAGAATTAATCTCCTTATATTTATTGACGTTGTTAGGACAACGCGAAATGATGGTAGAAGACGACGAAGAAAACAGCGAGGCTGTGTCACATCACATTTCGTGCCATGAAGGGGCATGGAAGGTGTTTTTCGCCGAGCAGTATTCTCCTTGCGCAAGCAATCCTCCGAGGAAGAGATAGATACGTGTAGCGCATCTACCATTTTCTTTTTTCCAATTGGGGATGGCAGACTTTTTTTTTTTTTCTGTGATTATTCCAACACTGACTCATTCCATCATCTCGGGGTATTGCGAGACTTTTTTTAGGAGATTGAATTTTTCGTTATCACGGTGCTTGCTCTCCCCCTTCCCCCTTACGTATGAGATGGATAAAAAACGACTTCTCGCCCTGCAGTACTAGTTCCTGATTCTGATGGGGGTTTCGGGCCTTGAACAAAGGCCCCATCTACGACCCAATTCTAGAAAAGGTTGTATCTATTTCAATGATTTTATATATTTGGAAGGAACTCAAAATCTACCCCCATTACGTTGGGTATTATTCGTTTTTTGATATCGATTAAAATACTAATCAATAATCCTGGTCGGATGGTATAGTGG
>MCBS01025058.1:0-24317 GCA_003611235.1 Golovinomyces cichoracearum
ATACACCCTCCAAACTTTAATACGATCAAGAATGAACGATCTCTTGACTCTCCATGAGCCTCAGCAGTGAGCTCACTAATTAACCAAAATAGATGAAGAAGCGATTATTCGCTCTATACTCAATCTAGATTCGAGAAGGTTTGCATCCCGACAATACGGCGCAGAAAGTATGGCGAATTATATACTCAAATTGAAGGGGGGCAAATGCGTCAGCAAGCTCTAGGCGCATCGATTCGCACAACGCTAGCAAGAGCTAAAGGGGCGTTTAATCGTGTTTGCGAAGCTCAATGGGCCCTGTGCAAAAATTTTGAGGTGCTAGGCGCGTGGTACCGTCTGGTAGATCCAGCTGGTAGAGAATATGAAGGCAAAATATGGATTTGTGTACTCCGACCTCTACCACCTTGACGGGAGAGACTTTATGATAAGTGTTATGTGCCCAGGAATGATCATTACTCGGGCAGATCGACGTTGGGTAATTTAGTGTTCTAAGGCGGGCGTACTAACGGCAAACTGAGATTTTTATCAAAGCTCATATTACCTACGTTATAAAGTTTGAGTTCTTTCTAGCCTTTACAGCAGCGTATAAGGAGTCAATTACCGTTTTGAACTATCAGATTGGATTCCGTGGAGCTGGCATATTGACTTTTGACCCGCAAGTATTGCTTTCAAGGCTTGAAGTGAAGTTACGGACTCCAATTCTCCCACGAGCCTCCTCAACTGACGTCGATCCACAGGTCTGTCAGACCCCTTCAAACTTTATTGAAGCTTTCGCAACCTCGAAAAGTTTTCGAAACTGGATTACCCTTCACCAAGGGAACTCGCTGACCTCACAATTCGAGACAATCGTTGCGCCGGCGAAGGGTACAGAACGATCAGCCAATGAGAACATCTTTTTCCCCCTAAGATATGTACCCTTCGAGCAGTGAACAAAGAACTAAGCAAAAGCCGTAGGGCGAATAAGACTCGTATCCGTTGAGAAGGTGCATTTATACTTGAGGACGTATAAGAGATTTCATCTCAGAAGGAAGTAGAATAGCAAGTACGACGCGACTTACGGAAGGAGAGGCGTAGACAGAAAGAGAGTCTACTATCTGCACGATGCTGTACGATCTGCGCAAAGACTGGGCATTTTGCACGAACTTGTCAAGAAACCGTAGAGGTGTCACTTTATTAGTTTCTGAGCAGTTTGGATTGATTAACACCATTGTGGTTAATTAATTTATCTTCAAAGTTTTATGCCAATGAAAAGTGCGCAGGGCACTGATAAACCTCGTTATCAAGAATATCCATCTATTTATTTTTTTTTGATTTTAGGTCACAAGCTCTATCCCAGCGCTATTCGAGTATGAGACCGGTGAAGCAGGCTAAGGTTACGCCAAAGACGCAGAGCTTAATTCGTTCCAACCAAACACTACTAAAAGCTGCTACATATTTTGAATGAAAGAAAAGACGAAGGATATTGTTTTGATGAGTGTACAAAGCATTTCTCATACTCCGTCGCCCCGCCATGCACAAGTTTCTGGCTTCTTTAACTTTCACTTGAATAATAGTCATATCAGTGTTTCATAACCGTATATAGACTGGTCAATCATGTCACGAAATGATATTCGTAACTATTTCATTACGAGAAGTAAGTGACGTTATCGATCGTTTAAGATTCTACTCTACTGCAGCAATGTACTAAATAGAATAGTGTAGCATTCAGTCTTAGAAAAAATCACAACGATTAACAGAAAATCTTAACTTCTACACTGTCTGCTTTACCTAACAATCCATAACGAACTCTGATTTTTTGGATTACATGTACTTTAATCACTGTTAATCCAAGTCTTTCAGTACCATGCATCCAGCAATGGATAGTGTACAAATACTATACGTTCATCCCTTTATCTTTCTTTCAAATTTCGTCAAACACCATTCCCAGCATCTCTTCAAATTCTCTCACGGGTTATCTTCCTCTTTGATAGCCCTAGGGTCCTCTCAGCTTTCCTTCTCTTATTTCTTGCATGATTCCAAACCACATATCAGCTTATGAGATTCTGATTCTTGGAAAGTATTTTCCTGCCCCCACTCTTCTCTCTCCATAGTATGAAACCAGTCCCTCTTGTCGGAGGCCAAATAATTGGGTCGAGAGCTCAAAGCTAAGACGCCGATACCCTAGCCCCCGTTGAAAGCTCATATTGGCGTTTTGACGACATTTCTAGTTTATGTCGCCGTCAAAAATCGCCGAAAGTCGAGTCGGCGGTGTCATTGCCAAGTGGATTCGATATTAAGGCCAAGCTACTGCCCAGTCCTCCATGCCATACCCGTTTGTAGATTGGTATTGTGGGATTAGAACGCTAATTTTATAAATTTGATAAATGACCAATTTAACAGAGTTATGAATCGGAGGGTGTGGAGTAGTTTGAACGTTTGAGACGGGCCGCGAGTTGGGCATCCCAAGAAAAAGATCGACAGGAAAGAAAAAGCTGTGGTGGTCTTCGTACGTTATTTTTTATATAAACGCACGAGAACCTCAGCCGGTCTACGATCTGTACTGATGTCAAAATTCGAGTTTCTTTCGAGGTACTGTTGCATGGCTGTAGAATCTTTGCAGTCCGGGTTTTCGACCAAAAATCTAACGCAACTTCTTCCGACCAACGACCAAGTCAGAAATTGACTTTCCATCTCTTTTGACGACTGAATCTTGGCTCTGAAAGATTATTGAACTCATAGATTCGTAGAAGGCACCACGTACAGCTGTTAAGGCTCGCCCTCCATTATCAAGTATATTGTTAAATGATTGTACGGATTATTATGTTATCACGCGGTGCCTCGTGGTTCCAACCTGCGGCATCATGTGCCTGTAGTGCTTGAGACTAAATTTAATGACTAGTCCCCTTTGAAATGGAATCTACCCATACCACCTAACTCCATTTGCCTGCATGACCAATGCGATCATTTTCTTAATGTAGGGGGCGTTATGCTTGATAAGTTTTAGATTGTAGAAAATCCTGCCGGCACTTTAAAGATGAGAAATGATGGATAATTTGGCGGTCGGTCTCCTGGTGGGTTTCTCCGATAAATTCTAAGAGGCCCGAATACCAACTCTAATTGGAAAGAAGATGTCATACACCTCGTCTCTCGCAGTGGATACTTATGAGATTATGAAGGCATGTTGGACAAATCGAAGTTTTGAGACCTCCCTTGGGTTGAATATAACCGGATGAGGGGTGGCGATTGGTGAGAGAAAGGCTATTATGCTTTAAAGTGGTATCTGCAGAATTAAGATCTGAGGCATACGTGTACTTGGGTCACGACGAATCATCTAATGATGCAAGTAGACTCTGTCCTTTCTGTTATAACTTAGAGTTGCATGTATAATAAATGATTTAAATAAGGTTTGGCCATCGTCTTTCTGCAGCTTAGACACCTCTCAATCATCCTGCTTTGAAAGTATTGGTGATATTCCTGCTATATCTTTCCGTGCAGTGATCTAAGACCTTTTGATCGCGCATGACTTTCCCATACTAAACTAGATCCAGAATTTTGTTTTTTTTACGTTGCCATCCACCTTAAGTAAAAAATTCGACCCGTGCTAAACACTGAGGTTCCTCACACATAATTCGATTCATCAATCTAAGATGCAAATTTTGTTCAGATAGCAGGGCTTGAAAAAGTATTTCTTAGAATGATGCAATAAAATTCGCGTGAAAAGTCTCGGTTTTTAGCACGCATTATTTTAGTGGTGAGTTGAGTCGATTGGCGCCTTATACCATAGTGCACAAGGATAGATCGTATCGTCAATTCCTCTCATTTTTGATCCCGAATAGATAATTGAGTCTATTCAAGTCGAAATTGCTCAAAAAATGGTCAATAGAAATGGGGTTTAGGGTTACACATTGAGTTTTCTAGTCATTCACGATAAGTATAACAAAGGGAGTTTGTTAAAGACCATGAGAGATCAGGTCAATTTTATCCCTACTATTTCAACTAGATTCCTGGTAGCCAGGATTGTAAGATGTTAGAATGAGTCGCGTGGTTTACTCTCTATGCACTACTAAGTAATCTCTCCACGGCCCATTTGACTGATAGGCATCTGAGGTCACTGTAGTGCTGTCCAATACCGATAAAGAGTACAGGAACATTTGTGGCATGAACCATGCTCACAAGTGTTCCTACCATATCTCCTACTGTGTCACATTTAGAGATAATAAATCCATCTAGCGTGCGCCCTGTACCAAATGCAGCATTAAAGTTGCGAGCCTGCGCAACTGAATCGGTTCCCACCAATGCCTGAAAAGTTAGCGAAGAAATTTCAAGACGATCTGATAGTTACGTACTTCTCCTACCATGAATATCTTGTCGGGATTCGAGAACTTGGCAAACTTTTCGAGCGAAGACATGAGTCGCTAGAGTTGTTAGCAGTGGAATATATCCCCAAATAATTGAAATACCTGATCGTTATGTCTACGGCCAGCAGTATCAATTAAAACAACATCAAACGATTCTTGTGTCGCGTATACGACTGCATCTCTGGCAACGTTTGCGGCATCTTTTCCATATCCCTTTTGATAGAGCTGCACGACCCCACCTTCTCTATCTGTAAGTTCCTGCAAGTTCCTAACATGCACCGCAAGTTGCTCGACAGCTCCAGACCTGAAGGTGTCACACGCTACGACAAGAACCTTTAGCTTATTTTGTAGAAGAAAATAGCAGATTTTTGAAAGACTAGTCGACTTTCCCACTCCATTAACTCCTACAATCGAAATAACGTAGGGCCTTCTCATTTGTGAAGGAAAATTTGAAGGCGATGTTATAGCTTCTATTTCTCGGAGTAGGTCCATCGATGATGTAGGTGTGAGAATCTTTCGAAGTGAAGATTCCATAGCTTTTTGTATACTAGATTGGACACCTAGTAGATATTAGTAATGGCTAAAATATGTGACTGCTTATATGACTCACTCTCAAAGCTCCCAGTCTTTGTTCCAATGAGTTCTGCCTCAACTCCATTGCAAAGACGTACGGCTGCTTCGCGGGCTACGTTTTTCTTGAGCAAGTGATCCTCCATTCCCTTCATAGATTTTTCCAAATCTTCACTTGTCAAGATCTTGCCACCTACAACATTCTTAAAAAGTGCCGTTAACGTACTTAGACCAGTTTCAATTACTCCATTAGGTCTTTTCTCATCTTTTTTTTGAGCGCTTTGTGAAGCTAAGATTGCTGTAACCTGATCGTCAAGATCCTTTAGAACGAATTTACCGCTACTATCTTTTGAACCCCAGGAGCTGTTTTCAATTTTCTCCATAGCTCCGGGCCGTTCCCCTAAATGATCTCGTTGCAGGGTTATCTCATCGAGTAGGGCAGAGTAATCAAGCACCTTTTCACTCGAGTCTTCATCTAAACCGTTATCATCCCATTTTCGACCTTTCTTAGCAACAGCTCGAGAAATTTTTGATTTTGGTTCATCCCTAGCGTACGCTGGTGGATTTTTTGCTGCTTTTCGTGCTCTTCGAGAAATTTTTGCACCGAGTCCCGGCTTTTCTGTGAGAAGATGGTTCACCGTAGAACTTATTCGGAAAGCTTCAGGAGAAGTTGAAGTTGAGTTCTCATCGAGTCCATTTTCCCTGGAATTCTCACTTATGTTTTCTAAAAAAATTAGCTCTAGTATTAAAATTTTCTTAGGCACAACTACCTTCACGTATGGAGCCAGATGACTTGGAAGGTTTTTCAAAAAATTCATGAGACTCGGGAGCGATTGTTATTTGTGATTCTATCGATGAAGTCAATGGTTGTGAAGCTGAGAAGGTGATAGATTTATCAATTTCCCGAATTTGTTGGTCAAAGTAATCGTCAAACTTGCATAGAACAATAGTCGTATGTGGCTTGCGTAATTGATCACCGTACAAGTTTACAAAAATGGCCTTTATATTGTCGACAAGCTTATCTACCCATGACAGATGAAGTAAGGAACGGTATACAGCCTTTTAAGATGTTTAGCTAGACAATAAAACTGTTATTTAGTCCCTTAGATGTAAAACTTACAACAAATATGAGACCTAGCTCTTTAACTGTAGTCCATTTGATGGTATGCTTATCGTGTTGGTAGAGAGGATTATCGGCTGCTGAGATGTCTCCTGAAAATTTGGCACCTTGTCGCTCTTCTATGAATACATTCGTGATGAGGCTATTAATTACCACAGGATTTATCGGCACATATGTCCTAGACCAGAGTACAATACCTGAAGTGGTGAAGATTTCAAATGTATCTAACATCACGCATAAGATAAATGGTTAATTATACTTTTCATGTGAGATATACGGTGTAGATTCATCTGATACTGAATTAAAAGTAAACACATTGCCAAGATGAAATTTTGATTTGCCAATGTAAGTGGGGAGTCCGTGTATATAAAATGACATCCCGCACGTATTCGCCAATTCGAGACACGACTTACAACAATTTTCAATTCAGACACGATATCTACTGGCCAGGTTCATAGCAGCGAAATCTAAAAAACTTGTAACTCCCTTGCTGGATAGATCTCGATGTATCGACAAACTCACACCAATCCAGCCCCTGCTCATACTCCTCCGCTACATCACCCAGTTCCTCAACATGTTTCTACAGTTCCACAGCTCAGATCGCCTCCCCCTTCTGTATCAAACTCACAGAATCCGTCAGTCTATAGCAATCCCTATCAACCTCAAGTTATGCCGGATGGATCCAGTGCTTTTGGAGCTTACGGGAATTTTATTTCAGATCCGACTGCTCAAATTGGATTCCAGGTTGGACAGACAGCTTTAAAGCACGGTACAGAGTATATGGAGCAAAACGTTAGTGCCTTCGAATCTGGCTACTTTTGAAGAACTCGTTAACGATGGTTCCAGATCAATCGTTACTTCCATGTTTCGGCTCTCAAGCATTACTTCAAGGTTTCTAATAGTTACGTTGTCAATAAGATTCTCCTTGTTTTGTTTCCGTGGAGGCACAAGCCATGGTCTCGCAAAATGTCGGTCGGACCAAATGGCCAAGAAGGCTGGTTCCTACCACCTAGAGATGATTTGAATAGTCCAGACATGTATATTCCATTAATGGCACTAGTCACTTACATCCTTCTATCAACAATAATAAGTAGTCTTAGTGGTGGATTTGAACCTGAATTACTTGGGTACAACTCCACCTTCGCCTTCTTTATCGTGATAATTGAAATCGCACTCTTGAAACTTGGATGCTACCTACTGTCGATATCAAACGAATCCCAATTGCTAGATCTGGTTGCCTATTCTGGCTACAAGTTTGTCGGTGCGATTATCACGCTTCTAGTCAGCAACATCTTTAATCCCGAAAACAGTGCTAGAGGATGGATAGGATGGACAATATTTATATACACTTTTCTGGCCAATGCTCTTTTTCTTGTAGAAAATTTTCCCACTTGAGTTTAAAGATATGTGCTAATTAGTGTCTAGCTGAGGTCATTGAAATATGTTCTGCTCCCTGAACACCCTAGCGATGAGAGGGGAACTACGCAGACCGTAGCTCGAGCGCAAAAAAGCCGGAGAACACAATTCCTATTTATATATTCATATCCTGTTCAACTCTTCATAATGGGTGCACTCACTCATGTGTAATTTAGGTCACATTTGTGGCGTAATTATTTTGAAAAAGATTTTTTATCAAGCTTTACAACTAGACGACAAAATCATTTACACATACAAACCAGATATTCGGGCTGGATAAGGCGTTAAGTCAATTTTGTTGCATGATACCCCGTACAAATATCTTACCTCTACTGGATTTGGTCACAGCTCATCTGCACAAGATAAATAAGTTGTGAAATTTTCTGTCGCCATACCCAGCTTCCAAATTATTAGATCTAATTAAGAAAAAAGTGATCAATTTCATGAATAAATCGGTCTAACGTAGCGATACCATCAGGAATCCACGGAAGTTTGAGTTTAGATATGGAGAGTCTAACATAATCGTAGGCTAATATTCAGGATACCGGGAAATATAAAGTAAAATCCATTGATATCTCAGAGAATGCGTTAACCTGTTAATTTCAGGTACATTCGATTATTATTTTTAATAAAGTTAATGAATGCTGGTGGTTTAAGTGTTGATGAGGTGGATTAAAAAACTTACCATCACTCAATCACACCAAAAATGCTACTCCACCTAGCGCAACCATTAATCTGGCTGTTTTTCTGATGCCAGTTTCTCGCGCCACAGACGCGCCTAGTGCTTTACTTTTAGCCGTATGGAAAAAGGTTCGACTAGCTTGTCCAGCAATAGTACTGCTCCCTGGCGTATCAGCAGTTTGAGGGCATGAACTAGTGCAAGGAATAGCATCGGTAAAAGGCGTATTATCTGCTTCAGTGGCACTGGCAAAGACAGGAACTTGAGATGCGATTTCCGGATTTGGTTGTGCATCAATTGCTTGCGGGCTTAAGACGTTATCAATGACATGAAGCACACCATTTGCAAGCAATATGTCAGTGCTGACAAGTTGAGCTGAATTGACATAAATATTATTACCGGAATGAAGCACAGTTATTTCTTGTCCCTGTTTGGTCAAAAGTTTAGTTTGATTTGTGAGACCAGTTGAGTATATTACATCTGGGAGGATGTGATAATCTATAACTGAACTTAATTCCTCCACTGTTAAATTAGTGATTGCTGGACCCAAGACTTCGAATGCTTCATTATTTGGAGCTAAAATGGTAAGATTACCGGTATTGACCAAATCTTGGACCCGTCCACTGGAATAAAGAGCACCAAGGAACGAATCAAGGCTAAAAGAAGTAGCGGTTTTTGTCAAGTTAGATGGTGGAATAAGAATCGAGTCTATTACTTGTACTTTCCCACCAGTAAAATCAAGATCCTAAGAGAGGGTGAAAAAAAGTCCATATTAGTTAGTGCTGCTTTCACCCTCTCACTGCTCAATATTTACTTACTGCTTTAGTTAGAGTACTTCTTCTTCCCTGTCCAGAGACAAAGACGACAGCATTTCCAGCTTGCTTAATATTTTGAACCTTTTGTCCTCCAGTGACATTAGTCCATTTAGATGAAGTCAACAGAGTTGGAAGGAAGACGGGTGCTCCAGGTTTCAGATGAGCTGCATCTCTAGTGCCTTGAAGAATGTGATACTCAAGCAAATTCGTAATGACATCTTTGTCCCCATTTTTAAACGCCTCATTCAATTCTGAGAAAGGGATCTTTTCGAACGCGTCATTACTTGGCGCAAGTATCTATGGCAAAAATTTAGTTACCTCAAATTTTCATAGAAAAAATGCTTTTCTTACAGTAACACCAGCATACGATGGTAGTTGTAAAAGAACTTGAGGATATTTCTGATCAAAATTTTAGTGACCTGGTTATATTTTAGGTAAGAAATCCAATCATTGATAAACTCACCTGTATAAGACTATAGAATGAAAATAATTTTTTTTCGTGAGACAGGAGAGTATTCAAGTCTGGAATTGCTCCCACCTGACTTCTTACGTTCACCGTACAAAAGCAAATAAATATGATTATTTGGCTTGTCAATCCTAGAGCTTTCATCTTGGCTAAGATTCAACACAAATGGTGAGATTCTTTTCGAATCAATTCAAAATCAATACTTTATGTATTGAATCGGGACCTTTGTAACTTGATACACTTGTCAAATGTGTGAGCCCGAGGACTTCTAAAACACTACTGGACTTCAAAAGCCCAGACTTATTACAAATTTTGATTTGCTGATTTCCTTATTTTGGAGAGTGTCTATTTCCTAGCTGTTAAGGTTGATTTTGTCGGTTGTTTTTGCTTGTATTCTAAATTTTCAAAAGTATTGCTATCAAGTCATAAAGCGCCAAACTTATGGACACTATGCTTTTCTCTTTTTCTTTGGCTGTTCAGATGTTCCTTAAATCATTACAAGTGATGTAGGAAAATTTAGCTACCTTTACTAGGTTACAGGAAATGACTCCCCCCGAGACGGAATCGCTAGTATTATGGGTATGTCGTACCAGGTGACCTATAAGCTTTTGCAAGAAGGCTTTCTCTAGTCGACCTTTGAGCTGATGAATTTTATATCTTTTAAACGTTATTTTAATCTTACTGCAGCAACTTCATGTATTATTCGCGTTGTTTTATTTTCTTCAGTTGATCCATACGATAATAATATTTTTAAGTTCCGCAACGTTCACTGTCATCTTTAAGTTTCCACTCGACTCGTTGATTTCCTCATATCCTTGGATCCAGATCATGGCTTGTACCACGCTGCCAGCAATAGAATTCTTTTCAAGGAATCAGACTCCTTGCTTTTTCTTGTTATGTGCGCTTATATTATAGTGAAAAGGAGTACGCGACTTGTGTCAATAATTTTCTGATTGATTCTGTTTCCTAATGAGGAGAACAGGTATAGAGTGGTAATCATCTCATATTCTCACTCGAAACAACCCTAGCGCAAAGCTGATAGCTTATATAAAACCGATGTATCTTTATAGAATCGGGCTAATTGACAGAATTTTATTCATACTTGCTACAGGTTCCTTGTCATGATTACAGACTAAGGGATCATTCCAGATGCGCTGATGGTCTAGCGGCATATTTTTTCTCGGGTGAGATGACTACACAGACTCTACTTGGAGAATATAACCAGGAGGCTGGTTCAAATCCCCCAACGCCTCAGGAAAAAAAATGTAGAGTAGCTATAGTTTGGGTCGGTAATTAGGTCGTATCGTCGTTAAGGAGGCTCTCAAGTGTTTGTCGTAAATTAGACGAGTTTTAAAGTGGAGAGGGGTGAGGTAGCAAGGTTAGAATGAAATACCGAATATGAATTGATTTAATATTTTTTAATGTGACCTGGCACAATTCTAGTTTGCAGAGGATATGGCAAGGACAGGTGATCCCAGGAGACTCAATACTAATGTGCGTGAGAAGGCAATGGCGCTGATTCTGCAACACTACACATTCTATGTGTCATCACATCAACTTCATAAATTGGCTGATTCGCAAAAACTATTGCTACAGCATCAGCAATTGCCGCTTTGTTAAATTGACTTTCTCGTGTTATATGACCTTCAATGCCGCATCTACTGAACCTTGATTTCTGTCAAATCTTAGTAGTCTCTTGACCAATCAGGTCTATTTCTTATTGGGCTACACTCTCGACTGTGTCTCCTACAACTAAGTTCTCAATACTGCTACCTTGAGTAACCTATCTGTTACACCCTGCCTATTGTTGTGGCGGAAATTGTGCAACCTGGTGTTGTGGGCTGGACAATTCTGCATGTAGTAATGCTGATGAAGCTTTGTAGATTTGAAAGCTCTTTGACAGCGATTGAACAACGGTTATTATATAGATTAATCAGCTGCTCTGTGGTGTATTAGGGTTTTTTATCAGAGTAATTTGATGGTCAATTTCATTGGCATTCCGTGGTATTTGTGAGCGCTATTGATCAGATAGTCCTACAGGACTAGGTGTTATATAAATTACTGTCAGCTTCGCTTAAATAGCCTCTTTCTAAATAGTTTTTAAGCCTAACCCTCTGAAAGTACTTCTGATATTCGTGTCTGTAGTTTAGGTGTTCGTTTGACGAGGTTGAACGACCCCGCCGACCGAATTTCCGAGCCGAATGTGTACGTAGTAATGAAGCTGTTATGGAGTTTATATGGGTATGGGTATGGGTCAATGAGAAATCTCGTGCGTCTTGTTCTAGTACGCTCTGGAGAATAACTCATTCCTCCAACTCAATCAAAACGCGATAAGTTGATAGTGTATTTATCTGTGGGAGAATACCATGTGGTCCATGGCGTACTATATTTGGTGATAGATGGTCAGCGATAGCAGCAGCGGCGGCAGGAGACTAGTATTTTCCCATGCAATAAACTAGTACACTAGCACAGTAGCTTGTGTAGCGTTCTGATATGAAGGCACTATTTCAAGGATTGGTAGAATAAATGCATGTTAAAGTTGGTAGTATAAAGAATTAAGAATGACGCCTCACTTACATATAACGCCCGTTAGCGACTTTAGTGACCAAAAATTAAGAAAATAATACGTTGTTTGGAGATCTACTACACTGAGTCCCGCCCATACCTCTCAGTGTCGGCTATCAATAGGTTCATTCTCACGCCTTAGGCCTAACTGGCGCCGATTGTTGCCGTAAAACTACCCCTAGAGCCACCGGATATTATGAGGCGTTATTCATGTTAAAAAATCATTTCGAAACCAGACTTTTCAAAGTATGCTAATATCCTGGCAGATATGATGAGTCCAAATGTTTGAAGCTTATAACACAGCAGAAGGAGGCTCCTCGATCGAAAAGGAGAAACGTAATTAGATGATAAAATCTAGAAACCCTCATTGCTCATGTTCTGGACAAATTTTTGCCAAAAAGAAAAGACAAAAGCCCGTTGACAAGCCTACCGTAAACTTATCATACTTTTCCTAGCCACCGCAAAGTTTGGCCGGGTAAAGAGTGTTTCTTAGAATAAACTTCTTCATTCTCTATAATTGAAAACATCAAGCGTATATGTAAAAATCCATGTACAGTAATAGCTTTGAAATATGAATGGATACTTCTCTGTTTTAATCTTCTCTACTCTCTAAACAATCCTATACATCTCCTAAATTCCCTCTCCCTAAAATTTTTCTTAGTTGGTCTGTCGATGCTTAGAATGTGAACAAACACTCTGCTGATTTTTACTTTGGAGTACCACGACCTCAGTCCTCTGTAAGACGGCCACATATTTATGGGCTTAACGTGAAATTTGAATCGTGACGAGCGAAAAAAATTATTAATTCGAATTCTCATGGAGATTAACTTTTTGTATTTGCTAGTTGATGACTGGTGATTTGGCTATTTGTGTGATATCTTTCTCAGAAATAATTTAAGAAATCTAAGAAAAATTCGATACCCAAAAGATTATCATGCAAAAAACGCCTAAACGAAAACTGATCATAGTGGAACTCTCCATATTCTTGAACCTCTGAGTTTGAATGAGCCTAGATGATGAGACGTATTGACCCAAAGCATAATTTGAGTTCATTGAATAAACGGATCAGCTGTGATGTCCCAACAGTCTGATACCTTTTCAAGGATACCATTGATTCTCAGGCTTATAGAAATTTAATCTCGGAAAACAAAATTTCTTCATCCATATATTCTGCTTCAATCCATCTTTTTCTAATTTCTCCGATGAGATATTCGGCTCCAAAATACGCGAGTAGCCGATAGAATTTTGCTATCACATAGGCCATAAAATCGCAGGATGGCTCACAGACTCAAGTTTTCCTACATTCAAGAACCTTTTATCATGACTGGCTGTTCACATATTCACGTGATTCGGATAAAGTCATCAATAATCACTGACAGTACAATGGAATCCTTGAGCGACAAGTCCTATTCTGCACCTCCTTATGTTGGCGCTGCGAAAACCCTTCTCTGGAGTGAGAGAGGCAAAGTATAAAAGTAGTCTCATCTTCAGGTCTCCATATATCTCGGTACATCCTGACTATCTTCGTCTCCCTGGCACATTCCCCCTACATCCTATCAACGAAGTCTCCTACGATCGTCCCGAGTACGTAGAGAGAATAGCTTTGCGCTATCATAAAAACAGTAACAAGCTACAATGTGACTGTCTATCGGCGTAACTTGACAGGCGCTGACCAGATTTCCTCTGAGTTGTAGGTTGAATTCCTTCATGGCTTTATTCAGGGAGGAACGAGACCACAGCTACTCGTTGTAGAATAATGAGAGAGAAGTGGCTGAGCTCTCATCTTCGTTGTTGGTTGTCCCATTGGATTTTCTCATCATGTTCTTTCCTCTCGATCCATGACCTTAGAATCACGGAGTATGTGTTCCTCTTAATCCCACCCAATGAAACTAGCTGGTTCAGACTTGGGTGTTGGAAAAGTTAAGTATTGCGTGGGCACTGCTGTAGGTTGGAGCATCACGTATTCTAAATGCTCTTCATACATATTTCGTCCCACCCGGGATGACGGCACAGTCCACAATCAAACGATTTATAATGCATACACAGTCCAGATTCCTAGTCTTTCAGCTCTTTTTGACAGCAAAATCCAATAATTTTCTTTCATTTACATGCGTATCTTTCGTTGTATGACTTAAGCCTAGTTGAGAACTGAAAAAAAAAGCCCCAGAATGGTCTTGGAAAGCCTTTGAAAGCTTGTAACATGTCAGATTTGATTTGAATTATTAACGAATCAGGCTAATTACCCTACACCCACGAGGTTTGATNNAAGACTCACTACTACCTATGTAACTGAAATTTAACGCCATTAAAATAGAGAAAAATGACGAGGTCGAAAATTATGCCTAGACCACGACGCCCTGCGCCTGGTCTACATCTCTTAACAAAAATACATCGATAAAATAATTTTCCTCGACGAGACTCAACCCCCCCGAGCTTGTAACATGTTGATAGTTAATAAACTTGGCGATACCTGTTTACTGGGAAATTCTCCAATAAAAAAGAATAAATATAAGCTATAAAAATCTAAGCCGCTTATCCAATGAGCAAACCTGCCTAAATATTATTTCTGACACTACACACCAATGAGATGAGACTATTCTCTACTTCAGTCGGTTTCCAACCTTGGGCTATCTGCGAGGAACAGTCACAGACTGAACCGCCACAAGATGAGAGACGGGAACAGCTGGTAGTTCAGGGGGAATCTCGGTGATAAAAGTGGCGTCACTGATCACCTACAGATGCACGATGATATGAGGAGCCTTCGTGATGTCTTCCTCTGACTAGGTAAATCATTGTCTTCTTTTTCCTTCTCTTTCTCATGTTTCCCCAAGCAAGAACTTTGATCAGGTGTTGTTTTAACTTGCTTCATCGACCTCATTATAGGACAGTCATAGGCTTGTGTCTTAGACTTGGGAGAAGATGTGTAAATCAAGAAAGAGATCATTTTTAAAAATTCTACTCTGCGTCTGTTTTTCTTATTCTATCGTTGCAGTTACAAATGGGCCATTATTTACAATATATTTAATGTTGAACTAGGCATTGGTGGTTTGATGTGCTACTGAAGTCAGATACTATCTATCACATTTGGCTCCTTTCTAACCCAGGCCACACTTTGTACAGTGCTCCTATTCCCCTTCGATTATGAATCTAAGATCATGGGTACACTAACCCTCGACGAACATCCATTTGGCTCATTCTTACCCGTAAGGTTCCACCACTTTTTCTACCATGAACCAACCGCCCCCAAAAAGAGAATAAAAATGGGTGCCTATGAAAACTGCGTACGCAGGAAAAAGTCTCAAAAAACCTGCAACTCTGACTAGGCGAGGCCTTGATATCAAAAACTCACTAGCTCCGTATGTTCGTCTGTATCTCCCAAATTTTTCACAGCCCAAATATTTTCCTCGTACTGATACCGCCAGCACTCAGGTAACGGTGCTCTTTCATCGGAAGGCGGTATAATGTCACAATATTTGCAAAAATCTAAGAATTTATCATCACATTCAGGGTTCGACTTGGTGTGATCGGTCACGACCATATTAGAAGCCGGATGTTCTTCGGAAACTTGTCTGATAACTTCTCCCTGCGTGACCTAATGAAATTTGCGTATTTCTTTAGCTCTGAAAACGAACTTCAGGTTCGTAAGGAACACCACTAATAGGTAGAAACTCTGATTTCGTCCCCCTTGTTAGTGTACATGAGGAGCAGATGGCTTAGCTGTAGGTTATTCGGGCTGGCCTTCAAATGAGAGTTGGGGCTGCTCAACTTCTGCCCCCAGTCGAGATGATAAGGTCGTCTAATTAAATCTTGCAAATTAATAAACCATATGGTAGCATTCGAATCTATCAGATTGAGAATACAATGAAACTGAAATAGTCACTAATTTTCCCATTTCTTAAATTCACAGTTCAGGTTGAGTGTGCATACCTTATGCTTACCTAGGTAGTGTTTTCGATAAATGCCATCGAATTTTTGAATGCCCCAATCAATATCTATATGTCAAAATTCTGTGAACCATTATTATTCTTGATGATGGCTAGGCTTGGCACGATATGTTAAAACTTATAATTAATTTTACAAATAAAACCAAATCAGATATATTTAAATTCTATCTAACGTAACCTATACAAATAATATCTCATTTCTTTTTTTCATCTACCATGAGAAAGTCATCAGAGCTGGGTTTAATGCGAGAGGTAGGAGGAAATGACTGACAGTGACCGTCACCATGGGAAGAATAGCAACAAAATTGTTGATCTGCCAATCATACGGCACGAAAGGTGCAGTAGCAAGTATGATCATGCCAATAATTCCTGTCAGGGAAAAAATAATAGAGAATCGAAATTTCCTGAGCACCTTTGGTACTTCGATGAAAAAATTTGAAAACTCTGCTTCCTTAGAAGTAGCACCCCATGTCATGTCGACCTCAAACATATGCGCGAGTAAAGCATGAGACACATGCAAAGACAGTCCACCTAAAAATATGGCAAGCATAAAAGTCCATTTTATGTTCTCAAAGAGAGCACGCAAGAGTGACTGCTCACCAATTCGGTAACGCATGACTGCGAGTGCTATATTACCAAGACCATTAAAGACGATTATAATTGAGAACCAAACTCGCCATGAATCAGTGTAATACTTATCCAAGTATCCATTAAACCAACCTATTGCAAAGTAATTGATAGTTGTCATGATCCAGGCAGCTCCAATTGCGTAGTATGTGCCTATGTATGCAATTATGGTGATCTTAGATGTGAAGCGGATATTTGAAGTTAAAAATCGGCGAAATAAAGGTGTGAACGGTCCACAATAAATCCACTTACGAATAGGGTGAAAAAGAAGTTCATTACATCCGTACGCATATTTTTCCCATCGCGCAAGCTCATCGTAGACAGTCAGAGATACACCCTCTTTAAATTCACGGCCAGCCCAAGTAGCAAGACGGATGGTATAACCGGCACATTGGAGACGTAGTGACATATCAAAATCTTCTGAAACATGAGATTCCGACCAGAATTTTTCGTAGTTATCCTCATCGGTGTAGGAAATCGATTGAAGAGCAGACCAGCGGACAATTGCATTATGTCCAACAAAAGGTGCAATATCACCATTTGAAACAGTATATTGAATAGCTGTATAGATGAGATTGGTGAAAAAAGTTATGCCATTTTCAAAATACGTATGAACGACTTGCATAACACCCGAAGAAAATTGTAAAATACCAACCTCTGGAGATTGCTCCATTTCTGAACATGCGTCTAGTAGACAGTCAGAGGGAACGCGGGTATCAGAGTCTACTGTAAAAAATTTTAGTCCAAAATTTTCTTTCAAATTGAATTTTGAGATATTTACCCAATAGAATGTAGTCACCTAGACGGATATTTCCATCTCCCCAAGCACGTCCTTCATCTTCAAGAACTTCTTTCAAGCAACGTTCGTACGCCCGGGTTTCGTCCGCTTGTGTAAAATGAAATGGTCGTTGAACCAAAGCGAGTTTTTCCTCTACCATACAAGAAATGTGCATCCCATAATTCATGTTGGACGCCTATCATACCAGGTTAATTATGATCATCCGTTACGAACATAGTAAGTGAGCATTAGGATATGAGAAAATATTTACAGAGAGAATCTGGTGAATTTATATTTAAAGATGAAAAATTTGGTCTTTCTCCTCTTAATGAAATAGTTTCCAAATATTGATTTTAACCATGAGGAAAAAGTGTTCTTACTTTTTTAACTATAAAATTAGATTTAGCCATATGGAAAATAAAAGAAATGAGTGATAGATAGCTTACATTTCCCTTTTCTATTGAAGTTATCACCATGTTGGGGTCTAGCTATCCATCCAATGTTGTTATCGGCGTAGAACTGAATACGAGCTTGTCTCTCTTCTTTACTGATAATCTGAAGACCATCATCATTTATAAACAAGTTTGCAGACCCACCTTGAAGCTCGTAGGTAGAGATAGCTTGCTTAACAGATTTGACAGTTGGTACTATGACTGAGTTTAAACCTTCTTTGTAAACTGGACACTGAATTGTGACATGAGGGAGGGGACCGCCTTGGATTCTTGGAGGAGCTTGAGCTGAGTAAAATTTTGAATTTACAGACATTTGACGAATCGGGCCAAGCATTTGAGCAAGGCAGCCTACAATGACTTGAGCAAAGAAGAGGGTAAAAAAAACTTGAATTGGGGTCAAAAGAAGAAGTAGAAGTCTGGTGTAAACGCCGTCAATAGCAACCTCAATTGCGAGTTGACGGAAGCCAGCCCCCAAGGTCGTCATAACAAAGATTAAAGTTAAGGTGACTAAAACTGTATTTTGTAGATTTAATGGTCGTTTTTCTGGTTTTGTCTGTCCGCTTTCTTCGTCAATTTCCACAAATCCAACATCTGATTCTTTCTTTTCATCTTCTTTGAAATTTCCAGCTTTCCATATCAGTTCCATTAGTTCAGATTCTATCTGCCTAGCACGCTGAACTAAATTTAGTGCTTCATCATCCCAGACTATCAACAAAGCCTGCGTCGCTATAAATGCGGCAAATTGATGTTTTCTAGCCCTTGGTAGATCCTCAATAGTTGGAAGAATCTGAATACTGAGACCATTAAGTAAAGGTACACTAACTGCGTCTGGAGATCGTTCAAAGAAGGAATTAATGACTCTAGAATTGACCGTCATAGCACACTGACTTATTTCAGCTTTCGGGCTAAAAGAGAAAATAAATAAAGAAAAGTTCTTTACCTGAACATTGAGTGCTGCACATGCTGTAGCAAAAGATGAATTGCTCAACTGCGGTGGATAGCTCATGTATGTACTTTTATGTTTTCTGAGTAGAATCCCTTCTATCTCCCCACTTTTATCATAGATCCAGAGATTGGTGCACTGTTGTTGGTACAAATAATTGACCATAACCTCAAACTTTATCTCATTCAGACAAATTGAGCTTTGAGCTGATTGATTTGAGGTTGAATCTCTCAAAGACCCGAGCCTCAACTGCGGTTGTTGGAGCCCGTCATGAGAATTAATGTCAAATATCGGTAACACAACTGCTTTCTCTCCTACGGCTGATTCTGGGTTGTTTTCACTTTTACTGTTCTCAGAGTAGGTACTTCTTTCCATAACTCAGATTTGCCCTTTTTTCGAGCTGAAATTTTACTTTTATCGAGAGAATAAGTTGGAGGGCGGCGGAATTTTTGAAGAGAATGAGATATCCAGCAGAAACGCGTAGCAGATAGAAAAATTACTGTTCAACTGATATTAGAATCTTCCAGTGACTCATCTTTTGAGCAGGGATTGAAAGCCACGGATTTCTTACGACTTGGTACTTTTGATCTCCTAATGTGACATATTTTCCTATCGAAAAAATTATACCCAAGCTTTTAATTTTGAGTCAAAAATAATAAAACAGAGTTTAAAGTATGAATGACGAGCTAACGAGAATGATAAGTTTGACAAAATATTTTAATTTTAAATGAAGAGAAGTCAAAAGTAAAATGTAGGAAATCCTCCACTAGGATGAAATATAGAAACGTGACAATCTACAACAAGATATTTTTTTAATAACTGTATATGAATCGAATGTGGCGTCTTGATAGGTTTTCTCAACTTACAGCTTACAGCTTGCATCTCAGCCGGCTTGGCGATTTGCATTCTGGTATGATCCTTGGGAGTTTCTGAATACCCTAAAAAAACGTCATTCATTCCAAATCTAAAGATAGTCGAGACCCATATATGTGGTAGATTGTTGATTTCGATTGAACCAATTTTGACTAAAAATAGATATGATGTAGGTACATTTAGTATCAGCTCCTTGTTGTTGAACTATGGGTTAAGTCTCCGCTTCTGTACACACTGGAGAAACTCTCATCATCTCAGAGTGCAATATGATAGAAATCGAGACGATGTTGTACTAAACACTGACCAAATTGAGGCGCAAGAACAAAAGAGAAGGCTCTCAAACATAAATACCCGAATTACCAATAGGAGTAGCTATCATATTCACCTTGTGTGGTGCGCTAAATTTTGCTATGTTTGTATCATATCAGGCAAGAGAGGTTGAAAGTCCATCTGATGAAAATTTCAAAGTTATTTCTTGGAGGATTATCCTGAGATAATCTTCAAGTTGACTGGAAGGGTGCAGCTGAGAATTCATTCGTTACAAAAATCATTTCAATCCTTGATTTAGCAACGGTGGCGGTTCTTTAGTATATGTTACACAGTTTTTAATTTTTGACTATTCGACAAGGATTTTGAAGCATTTTTTCCCAGATGTGATTTAATTTTTATTCTCGACCATATGATATTGCTCTGATTTTCTGGAAATTCTTCACATGTTGTGGTAACTTACACAACATGCAAAAAGACTAACGGCCTGAATATTTTCTAAAAAGTGTATGCATGTCAGATTCAATTAACATGTATTTTTTGATGTCTTCAAACTCATAATCTCTGCACATGTAATGTGCAAAAATGAATCTGTATTTTTTTCGTTCTGTATGAAATTTATATAATTTTTCGAAATTCGGGTAGTACTGTCCTTGAAAATCGTAATGTAAAGGTACTTCAAAAAGTTGACCAGGCCAAAAGCTAAATCCTAAAAGTAAATTTACTATGATACAATTCAACCAGGTTTTGTTCCCAAGTAATAATTTTATCAAGAACCCAACTTGAAAATGGTCTATTTTGCTAGTAATAGTAGAAAACTCAGTAATGTGACTGAATTTTCAGCTGGATTAAAAACATACTATCATTCATTCTCGTTTCCGTCACATTGACTCCACATTTTAACAGATGATATTTCCATCTTTCCAGCTCCAGACGCGGTCCAAGTTGGATACCATTGATCACGAGCATCCCAAAAATCCTTGGAAGCCGTAGGACTGTGATCAACCCAAGGCTTACCGCCAACTCCATCTTTAAACCAACCGTTAATACCTCCGACGGCTACATTTATGATTAAATAAAATTCTTGATCAAAAGGCGATTGTTTGTGGCCTGTCTGACTCCACTCTCCGATCAATCTAGTAACATTTATGTCACTTAACGGAAACTGTCCACGTTCATAGAGAGGTCGGTCAAAATTAGTGTAGAGAACCTGAAGAAGAACAGTATTGATGTAAGT
The DNA here is from genome assembly GCA_003611235.1 of Golovinomyces cichoracearum. Classification (NCBI taxonomy): domain Eukaryota; kingdom Fungi; phylum Ascomycota; class Leotiomycetes; order Helotiales; family Erysiphaceae; genus Golovinomyces; species Golovinomyces cichoracearum. Next base: position 21,087 of record MCBS01025058.1, read on the forward strand.
AAATATATACTTCTGAGACCATTCAAGACCAAATTTATGCTCAGTTTTAGTATAAGTAGTGTGGAGTGCTTTTCTCTTTGAACTTGAACGCCACCAGGCATCATTGACCATGTCTGGACCCCAGTGTAGTGTCGAAGATATGACATTGTTTCCTCCTTGATCATGCGTGTAATTGTTTCCACGTGATTCCATCAAATCAATTTCACCCGAGGCTGGCCAAGGCCCGTAAGTTTCGTTAACGGGCAACATCCAAATAGCAGGCCATAACCAATCTCCAGCAGGCAACTTCGCTGTGACCTCAACACGTCCATATTTTATTCTAGCCCCAACTTTTGTATTTATTCGTCCAGATTTGACGGGTTGCACTATTGTACCTTCCGTTAAGTTGGTGATTGAGACACAATTTGATAAAATATCTGATGAGCAAACCCCATCTGCTGTCAGATTAATGACGGTATTTTGGTAAATCAATGAAGAGTCTTGGAGAGTTGGTTTAATAATAAGTTTACTATTTTCTACATAAACATTTTCATCAGTTAATGTTGTTTGTTCGAATTGGCCATTCCTGGAAAAAATTTAGAGATAGTTTTAGAAGGAGTAGATTTACATACCCAAATCCACCGACCTCAGCTTCTCGAGTCCAAATTTCAGTATTGAAACCATTAGAGAAATTGTCGTCCAGAATCAGGCAGTACTTATGGTGTATGACAGAAGAGAGCCCATTATAAACTAGAAATCCCGCGATGCCAAAGCCAATCACTAGTCCAATTAATGGTAAAATTAAAACCCAATTTTCTTTTGGATCTTTTTTTTCCTTCCATGGCTTTTCCAGTTGATCTTTTCGTAATTTTCTTGAGTGAAAATACAAATGTTGAGATGAATTAGAAGAGTCGCGAGCGGATACTAAGGGAGATTTCGAAGAGCTGATCATTGGTACTGGGAGAATTTTTTCATCAGAGTAAGTACTATTAGTCTCTGATATTGTCGATTGTGCAGGCTTTCTAGATCTCGAAATGGCACGGGTTCCTGTTGTCTCCCTGGAATAAGAATTTTGATCCATTATGTGGGACAAAAAGGATGAATAGTCAAAAGTTCGTGCAATAGGTCTTCAATCTTGTCAAAGGATCTTAATCGGAATCATCAAGACTGAGATAAGGAGAGGAGGAGATTTTAACAATATTGGAGCCATAAAAAAGGTAATTATTCGAAAAAACTTGTGACAAATCTAAAATACGATAACCGTTTATAAACGGCAGGTTCATTTAGTCGCAGATTTTCTGATGTCACTTTAAACAGAAGCCAGTCATTATTGATGGTACACCGTATAGTGGAGTTCTAATACCAAGTTATCCCTGAATTTTAGATCAATTCCGGTTTGACTAGCTTGGGAAAGAATAGTCAGAAATTTAATAGAGGAAAGAACTAATATTTAGATGAGTTTCTGTGGCGCTGCTCTAGTCATACATGATCTTGGTATTCAAATCTTTGACCTAGGTTGTCAGCAAATCTATCATAAAGGCTAGGCAATATTTCCAACTTCACAAAATTAAAGGTCTTTTTTTTATATTTGCTGGTTATTATGAGATTTCATACCTTTTCTGAATAATGAGGGTGTGAGATGAGCTGTATTTTAGAGGTTTCCTTTATTTTTCTCTTGTAAAAGACTTGATACAACATACCCATGGCAAAGTCTATGACACATATCATGCTTTTATGGCTATGCTGATTTCAAAATTTGAAGCATTGATTCATTCGCCTTAATAATTTTAGCATTCAAGGTTTTCATGTGCTGGTATCTGATACACAAAATCTCTCCGGAAATAACACTTTGCAGAAATGATATGTTAGAAATCATAGATTCGGTCGTGCTTTCAAGTCGCTGCGAGACTATTGGTGGATTAAAGCATCTTTTTATCTGCAATGTAGGGCGAAGTGCTTAATCTTTGATTTTCGACCATATCTGTTGAAATGAATTTAATCTGGGAAATCTTGATAGTGTAAAGGCCATCACAATAAGTAGATTGAATATAGTTAACTTGTTGACATCTTAGCTTCTGTCTGATTATGGAAGCTAGTTCAAACGTAATCTTAGGATCCGTCGTACCATTGTATGAGAATATTCTTTTTGAATCTATACCAAAGAAAAGAGGATTTGTATCGAAATTGAGGTTTGAAGCGACCATTTGACTTTTAGCAGCCTCAAGTATCTTACGCATTTCTATGTTTTTACTTGCATTAATCTCCCCATATCTGAAAGAGCATTTTGGCTAAATCTGTCTTTGACGACTATCGATAACCTGCAAGCTCATAGTTTTAGAGATACCAGCGAAGTGAGAGCTGTTGTCTTACTGGATCTTCAGCGGATATACTGTACGTGAACTTAGACGGAAATAATCAAATAGTTTCGTGACTTTTCTTCGCATGGATATCCAAGGTTGAAATGAGGAAAAATACTTTCGAAGAGCCCACAATATATAGATAACGCGGTTTATCAGTAACCTGCCCACTTTTCTTGGTATTCTGCCTACCAACTTCATAACATGAAATTACGATAATTATAAATGAAAAATTATACGTTAGAAGCAAGAATTATTCTAGATATCGGTGCTATTCGAAGGTCTAAAAGGTTAACCCATAGGGCTGTTGCAAAGCTCTAAAATATTCCCGAATCTACGCTTCGATCAAGAATGAACGGTCACTTGACTCTCCATGAGCGTCGGTAGGAAGCTCACAAATTAACTAAAATCGATGAAGAAGTGATTATATGTTGTATGCTTAATCTGGATTCGAGAAGGTTTGCACCCCGACCATCTGGTGTGGAAGATATGGCGAATTAAATACTCGAATCGAAGCGGGGCAAACACGTTGGCAAACACTAGGCGCATCGATTCACACAACGCTGGCAAGAGCTAAAGGGGTGTTTAATCGTGTTTGCGAAGTCCAGAGGGCCCTGTGCAAAAATCCTGAGGAGCTAGGCGCGTGATGCCGTCTGGTAGATCCGGCTGGTAGAGAATATGAAGGCAAAATATGGATTTGTGTAATCCGACCTCTACCACCTTGATGGGACAGACTTTATGATAAGTGTTATGTGCCCAGGAGTGATCATTATTCGGGCAGATCGACCTGGCAGAGGCAATGCAGCCTGCCGACTCTGCTATCAGAAAGTAGATGATGGCCTGATTTATTAAGATCACTCTGTCAGTTGCTCTGGTAATAATAATAATAATAATA
>MCBS01025059.1:3557-24323 GCA_003611235.1 Golovinomyces cichoracearum
GGGGGGGGGGAGAGCAGCCAGCAGTACCAAGCTGTGCACAGCAGTGCTCATGGCCTCTAGGCAGCGGCCACTGCCCTAGCATGCTTTTGCAAATAAATGCATGAGCACTGGGGGAGAGAGCACAAGCAGCTCTAGCTAGCAATGCAACTTTCTGAGGGGGTCCTCAAGCTGATTGCTGATGCTAGCACAGCTGCCTCATCCCTTAGGGGCACAGCAAGAGCAGAGCAAGAGGCGCAAAGTTGCAATGCAACTTTCTGAGGGGGGAGCTCTAGCTGATGCATTTGCATGCACAGCACAGCTGCCTCATGCCCTTAGGGGGGGACAGGCAAGAGCAAGAGCCTGTGAGTAAGCCGCCTCCTCTTATTAGTGCTATCTGGTCAAGGGGGAGGAGCAGCCATCAGGGAGAGAGGCCGTCAGGTTGGTGCCAGCTCAACCTGGAAGCATCTGCACAGGCAGAGTGCGCTCTAGCTGTGGCCAGCCATCAGCACTGGTCTTGCCAGTGCTCATGCTCCCTAGCAAGCAGAGCAGTGCAAGGAACAGGTCTAGGCAGCTATGCTCATGCATTAGCAAGCGGTGGCTACGCCATGAGCAAGAGGGCTCTAGCTGCCATCAGGGTTGAGTGCGGTCTAGCTGTGGCTAGCTTCAGGACTGGTCTCCTCCACAAGAAGCTGTGCATGCAAATGCAGTGGGGGCTAGCCTGAGCACTGGAGCTTTGCGCAAGGCACTGCTTGACTTGCCTTTGTGGTGGCATCTGCTCAGCAGCTCAAGCATTTGCTGTGCTGTGCATTTATTTGCATGCTAGGGCAGTGGCCTGTGGCCGCTGGCCATGAGGCCATGAGGCCATGAGCACAGCATCTGCAAAAGCACAGCTAGAGGTAGGCAATCAGGTCTCTAGCAGTGCAGATGCATTTGCTAGCACAGCAGAGCTAGAAGTGGAGGCAGCCATAGCTGTGGCAGTAGAGAAGGCATCAGACAGGTCAGCAGCTCAAGCATTTGCATTTGCTAGGGAGTGCATGCAAATGCATCAGCACAGCACAGCTGAGCTAGAGGGGAGCAAAGGGAGGAGTCTGCTCAAGGGTTGCTATGCTCATGCATTACCTGAAGCTACGCACAGCTCAGCTAGAGGCGGGCTTGCCATCTGGTCTAGGCAGCTATAGCAGTGGCTAGCTTCGTACGGCAGGTCAGGCAGATGCTGTGCTGCATTTGCAAAGGCGAAGCACAGCTGCCTCATGGCCCTTAGGGCACAGGCAAGAGCTAGAGCCAGTGGACAGCACGCAGATTGCTCTTGCTTTGTCCCCCTTGATCAGCAGGTCTCGCGCAACGCACGCAGTGCTCTTGCCAGGGTAGCCTGCTACAGGTGCTTGCTCTCTATCCAGTGCAGTGGCTAGCATCTGCTGTCAAGGGGTGGGTCTTGGCAGTGCCTAGATCAGCACAGGTAGCAACGGTCGCAGATAGGGGTAGCTTAGCTTGGCCATAGCATCAGCTGGTCTCCCCTAGAGCACAGCTCTAGCTAGGAGAGGCAGCATAGCTAGCAAGAGCGAGCTGCCTTTGAAGGCTCTAGGAGTGGCTAGCAACTAGCAGTGGTCAAGGGGGAGCGTAGCAAGCCAAGTAGGCAAGGCAGTGCCAGCTGCTCAAGCATTTAGCATTGCTGAGCTAGAGTGGGGGAGAGTGCTTTGCAAGTAGCATCTGCACAGGTCAGCAGCTCATGCATTTGCATTTGCAGTGCTGTGCATGCAAATGCAAAGGCACAGCACAGCACTGCAAGAGGGGGGCTTGCTATTGCTCAAGCATTTGCATGCACTCTTTGCAGCAAGAGGGAGCGGTGCAATCAGGTCTGCTAGAGGGAGGAGAGCTGCTCCAGTGTCTTATTTAAATATAGGGGAGAGGGGTATGCTCCTCTAGTTCATTTACTAGCAGTGGCTAGCAAAGGGGGGGGGGGTAGCAAGGGGGGAGCGTAGGCACTGAAGGGGGGGGGGGAGAGATGAGGAGTAGCAGTGGCTCAATAATAAGAAGGAGCGAAGCCATATGGCTCTAGGTGCAAGCAATGGGCAAAGCCTGTCTTTATAAGCTGTCCTCTAGCGCTTATAAGAGGCTCTTTGCTAGTCGTCTGGTTTCACCTATATAAATAAAAGAGGCCTTGCCTTTAGGTTAACCTGAAAGAGCCAGGGGGGGGGGAAGAAATGAGCTCTAGGAGAGGGGGGTAGCCATTCCATATATTAGCAGAGAGCTCTAGAGCTCCCAGCCATTATAGTGCTTAGCCTAGAGCCAGAGTGCTTATCCCCTAATAAGGGACTATATAAGGGTCGGTATAGGGGGTAGCTAGCGCTTTTTACTGCGTACCTAGGAAAGCTCCTAGGCTAGGCTCAGGGTCAGAAACAAGCCAGGGTAAAGAAGGGACAACTATCGAGTCAGGTGAGGGAGAGGGAGAGTACAGGTCAAAAGTGCATCTATCAGGGGTCTACAACCAGCTACAGTTCTAGCTAGGGGTCAAGGGGTGCGGCCACAGCCATGAGCACTGGTCAACAACAGAAGAAGAGAGTAGAGGGGGGAGTAACTCTGCCTGTGCAAGAGCGTCGCCCTAGATGAGTCGTGGGGGGGGGGTAATTAATCCGCAGAATTTAATTAGAAAGAGATAAAATAAAAAAATAGTAATATAAACCAACTGATTTCTAATCTAGAGAAGGGAGAGCCGTATGCGGGGAAACTTGCACGTACGGTTCGGAGGGAGGCTGATCGTTGCCAGTCGAAAGATAACGGTGCGGCAAGTCGACCCTACTGCTACCACCAAGTTTAATATTATTTTTATTTGCTAGTGGTATTGAGAACGGGGCTGGTGGTTTAACTTTAAGTATTTTAGTTGCATACCTCTTACAATAAATAAAAGATATACAAAACAGAGCGTAAACAATTAACGCTAAGGCTCAAGGAAGGACAAGCATTATTAGGCCACATTTTTGTAATGGTTCTCTTACATTTGCAAAATAGGAGACAATTTTTATTGCTGTGCTCTAAGTGCTCAAAGTGCTCAAAGTGCTCAAAGTCTCAAAGTGCTCATCTGTGCTCTAAGTGCTCATGCTGTGCTCATGGCCTCCGGCCACAGCATGAGCACAGCCATGAGCACAGCCATGAGCACAGCCATGAGCACAGCCATGAGCACAGCAAATGAGCACAGCAAATGAGCACAGCATGAGCAGGGGGGGGGAATTTTTTATCCATCTCATGTAAGGAGTAAAATTAGTTATGAGATGTTAAAACCTTAGCTGGGGGGTAAATAAAGTTTCATGCTATAATGCGCTAACTCTATATTTTACACCCCCTAGGAGGTTTCCGTTTTAATACTTTGTTTACCTTTAATTTTTTAATGGATTTATATTAAGGGAGTAAAAACTAAGACGGATATAATCCTATACCTAAGGCGCTGCTGCTTCGCTAGAGCAGGCTCCTTAGCTACTTCTTTTTGCCAAGCGATTAAAGGATACTTATTTGTAGCGATGGTTTTACTCTAGGAGAATAAAGTGAAAAATAAAAATGTCTAGGCTACTTAAAAGTACTATGGACATAGTTTAAAAATCACATAGATCCTTCTTATATAAAATAGGTCTTTTTATATCAAATAAGGTTAACTAAAGTAGGGGAGGCTCTAGCCTCGCCATGTATAAAAGTATTATAAATTAAAAATTAATAGGGGGGGGGAAAAGGAAGTCCTTTATGTTTTTCTATCTTTTATAGATAATGTTGCATCAATCTGTAGTAACCGTCTACGGGTTATATTTATACTGTGCCAGAACAATAAGTAATTATTGTGTGAAATTTAACTGTATGCGGGAAAGCCATAAGTACTATAGGCAGTAGCCTAGGGGTAGCAGGTCTAGCATAAGAGTGAAAATCTTAAAGATAGCCCTCTAGCTGCTAGACTAGGGCTAGGCTTTACCTCACTTGTAGCAGCTCTAGAGCCTCTCAAGGCTCCTCTAGCTGCCCAAGAGTGCATGGAAATGCTTGAGCACAGGGCAGAGGCTCTCTTTTATTTATATAGGCTATTAGCCAGAGCTGCCTCATGCCCTTAGGGCACAGCAAGGAAGCCACAGCTAGGTAGCCTGGAACTGAAGTGGAGGCTCAAGGCCATGACCAGCTAACTCTCAGGCTGAGCAAAGGAAGCCGATGCTAGGGCTTGTGCAAGTAAATGAACTAGAGGAGGGCTCTAGCTGTGGCTAGCATGAGCACTAGCAGTAGCCTTTGAAGAGCACGTAGCCTTTAGAGGGGGTCTAATAAGTGGGGTAGCAAGCGCTGCGCACAGGCTAGCCTACGATTGCTAGGCTAGAGCAAGAGCGCTCTTGCTGCATGCGCACCCCTCTAGCTGTGCAGTGCTGTGCATTTGCAGCGCATGCAAGATCAGCAAATGCAAGAGCTGCACTACAGCCTCCTCTAGCTGGGCTAGAGTGCATGCAATGCAATGAGCAGTGCTTGACACCACAAGAGATAAGGGGGGAGAGCCAGAGGAAGGGAGCCGAGCCTCCAGTACAAGCAGCCCTAGAGTGCAAGCTGTCTCATGGCCGAACGGCCACCGCAGCATGCAAATAAATGCAAATGCAAATAAATGCATGAGCACAGGCAAGACCAGTGCAGCCTTTGCGCAAGGGGGTGAGCAAGAGCAAGAGCTATCAGCGAGCTGTGCATTTGCTGAATGCATGCTGCCTCATGCCCTTAGGGGGGAGAGGCAAGAGCACAGCATTAGAGACCAGCTACTTGCTTTCTCAAGTAAGAGGCAGAGGAAGAAGTGGCGCTCAGTTCTTCTTGCGTAGCCCCTAGCAAAGAGCACGGGTCAAGAGAAATGAACTAGAGAAGCGCCTCTCCTGTATTAAGAGGAACTATCAGGGGGGGGAGACCTCTGAACTGCTCTCCTATCAGGGATAGGCTCTCTTTTGCCTAGCATAAGATAGTAGGGGTACTGTCAGGGGGGTCAGAGCTTCAAAGGCTCCTCTAGTTCCGACCCTAAGGGGGAGCCTGATAGCCGAGAGCTAGAGCAGCAAGCACAGGCAATAGCCTATATAAATAAAAGAGAGCCGGTCTCTCCTTAGCCAGTGCAGCCTGCAGCCTTCAGGGGGGGGGGGGAAAAAAAAAAAAATTAGACACAGGACTAGCCATTGCTGGGGGGTCTACTGCTTCGCTCAAGCCTGGAACTAGAGGCTACTCTAATAAGCTTTGGGTTGCTCTTGTGCCTCAGTGTCTAGTTCCAGGCTTGAGGAGTGGAAAGCGGAGCTTCTCGAGGGCAGGCTACAATCAGCCTTTGAAGGAGTGGCAGTTCATGAACTGGGGTAAGAGGGGGGTCTGTCTTATTTTGCATGAGCAGTGCTCAAGCATAGCGTAGCACAGCTCCCGTAGGCAAGAGCAAGAGGAGCCTTTGCGCTGGTCTAGCTGATAGTAGCCTTTCTAGGCTAGGGGGGGGGGTTTTTTGCTCCAGTGTCAGGTTCCAGGCTTAATATAGGCTATGGCTTTTGCAAGGCGGTGGGCTGTGGCCGCAGGCCATGAGCCCATGAGCTAGAGCATGACTTGAGGCTTGAAGGAACTAACGGGTCTGAGCTTTGCTACGATGCTTGGGGGGGGGGGAGAGCAAGAGGAGACCAGATGAACTGGAGCAGTCCAAGGCCAGGTAGGCCAATCCGCAGGAAACCAGTATTATTTAATACTTAGGGATCCTCAGAGACTAAACGTTAAACATCCATTTCTTGAAATGGATGAAGAGATAGTCCATGTTTATATGTAAATATAAAATAAACTTTATTTATTCGTGGCCGAGGCGTATGCCTAGAAAGTAAGCTATTGTAGTATCTAAAGTTTATTTAATCCGACAGGGTGAACTCTTTATCCCCCTTTAAGTGGAATACAAAGTCATAGTGGGCCAAGTGTAGACTTAGCAATATTTGCATTGCACTTATCTGGTATTAGTAGTTTACTGGGAGCTATAAATTTCATTACTACAATACTAAATATGAGAAGTCCCGGTATCAGACTACACAAGTTAGCTTTATTTGGATGAGCTGTGGTTGTTACTGCAGTTTTACTATTACTATCGTTACCAGTGCTAGCCGGTGCAATAACAATGGTCTTAACCGATCGTAATTTTAATACATCATTCTTTGAAGCAGCTGGTGGTGGTGATCCTATATTATACCAGCATCTATTTTGATTCTTCGGTCGAATGTGGCCCTTAAATGAAAATTTACTGCAACAAACTGTAAGCGAGGAGTTCGTTTTATATTTATTAGGTACTATAGTTATAAGTTGTACTTTATTGTATACCGGTATAGTAAAAATCCCAAAAATTTACGGTAATTCGCAAGTAACCAACGCACTTAGCATGCAAGTAGGAACTTCAGAGGCCATACGTTTGTTAAACATTAGATCAATTCATAATTTAAATAATTCATATAAACATTTTAGATTTAAACAATGATTAGCCGGACTAATAGACGGTGATGGTTCTTTTTTATTATCTAAAAAAGGTTATGCAAGCTTAGAAATTACAATGGATATTAGAGATGAACGAGCGCTAACCGCTGTAAAAAATGTTTACGGTGGTTCAATCAAATTAAGATCAGGTGTTAGTGCATTAAGGTATAGATTACATAATAAAGAAGGTTTATTAAATCTTATTAATGATGTAAATGGGGAGATAAGAAACCCTATTAGATTAATACAATTAAATTATATTTGTGTTAAATATAACATAACCTTAAATTATCCGTCAAAATTAACTCTTAATAACGGTTGGTTCTCTGGATTTTGGGATGCAGAAGGATCAATTGCTATAAATGCAGGTTCTAATTGACAACTATCTATTTCAGCTAGTCAAAAGACAAGTGAAATCCTTACACCTTTAGTTGAATTGTTTGGAGGTTATGTTTATATCGATATAGGTGGGAATGGTTCTTTTAAATGATATCTTACTAAGAAAGAAGATATCCTTAATTTAATTGAATATTTTAAAAAATACCCTTCAAGATCTGCTAAAAACAATAGATTGCATTTAACGCCCAAATTATATGAATTGAAGGGGATAAAAGCTCATATTGCACCTAGAGGATCTTTATTAGCCAAAAGCTGAGATACCTTTATCTCAAAATGAAAAAATTATGATTATGATTCATCCCAACTTTGTGTTTAAAGATATGGTCCACACATTGTTTTCAATGGAGCATCCAGAAGTTTATATATTAATAATCCCGGGATTCGGAATAATTAGTACAACTATATCCGCATATTCCAATAAATCCGTATTTGGTTATTTAGGTATGGTCTATGCGATGTTGTCAATTGGTGTATTAGGATTTGTGGTTTGAAGTCATCACATGTATACAGTGGGGTTAGATGTGGACACACGTGCTTATTTCACGGCGGCAACCTTGATAATAGCAGTACCGACAGGTATTAAAATATTTAGTTGGTTAGCCACTTGTTACGGAGGATCTTTACAATTTACACCTGCAATGTTATTTGCTTTAGGTTTTGTTTTCATGTTTACAATCGGAGGGTTATTAAACAACTACTTAGCTCTCCCTCTGCTTTCAGATACGACGATCATATGCTGGGAAGCTCTAATAATTATGGTACTAGAGTCTTATTTAGTTTTAGTAATAATCCATAGTTTTGAACGATCAGCAGGAAACCTTCGGCTTCTAGCCTACAATAGAAATATTCAAGTTGGCGGGTCGGCTGGCCAGACGAGGGGCTCCTCAGAGACTAGACATAGTCATCATAATAAATTATGAGAAAATATAGTCCACGTAAAATTTTATTCATTAATCTTAAATAATAGGGCTTGCATAACTCGATCTTATTCTAACCTTAATAATGGGGGCATACTTGGGGTAGCACCCCAAGATAATACCCAAAATTTAAGGCCTGTAAAAGTTTATGGGAACTTTAAGGAAGATAGGGTTAAGATAACGAAGGAAGAATTAGGTAGGTCAGGTGTTTACTGTTTAATTAACAAGGTAGATGGCCACGCTTACGTAGGAAGTTCTATTAATTTAGCTTCTAGAATGAGAAATTATCTTAATAATGCTTATTTAAAAAGTCAGCAAAATATTAATATGCCAATTACAAGAGCTTTACTTAAGTACGATCAATCAAATTTTTCTCTTTTAATTCTAGAATATGTTGAATCTGCATCTTTAACTGCTAGAGAAACTTTTTATATTACACATATCATACCTTATTACAATGTTTTGAAACAAGGTTATTCTTCTTTAGGTTATAAACACACAGAGGAGGTTAAGAAGTTACTATCTAAATTAGCTAGTAATAGAGTGCATTCTGATAAGACCAAAGGTTTAATAGCAAGGGCTGTAACAGGTGAAAACAACCCTTTTTATAACAGAAACCATTCTATGGAAAGTAAGTTAAGGATGATTGAAGCTAACTCTGCTTACCCTGTTTATATCTATAATTCCTTTAAAGAGTTATTAGTTATTTTTCCTTCGGTTAGAACTTTAGCTAAATTAATTAAATCTAATCACCCTACATTAGTTAAATTTATCAAAGAACAAACAATACTTAGAGGTGAATGGTATTTAAATAATATACCTTACAATATAAGTGATACACCTAAAATAGCTGACTGGAGTTCAAAAGAATGTCAAGAATTATTATTAAATATTAATAATAATAGCCATATTTTAAAAGCAGTATTTGTATATGATCTTAACAGAAATTTCATAGGGAAATATGATGGTGTAATGGTTGCTCAAAGAGCTTTAAAAATATCTCATAGTACTATTAAAAATTATGCTAGGGTAGGTGGTGTATATAAAGGGTATATATTTAGTTATGAGAGATTAAGAGATTAACATAATAAAAGATTAATGAATATATTTTTACAAGTAAGTGGTGTTGTTTTAGCGAACGCATCTCTTGATATTGCATTCCACGATACTTACTACGTCGTTGCTCAAATGGGCCAGAAGAATTCATCTTCTATTACTGATTCTTCTGCAACTGACTATATGCTGGAAACTATATATGTGTATTGTTTACTGTTTATTAATACGTTTTATCTTTATAAATATGTATGTAGGAATATTATTTAAACTGAAAATAACGATACAAGTAACAGAACTAGCCTAGTATACAATCAGCAGAAAACTGTAAAGGATTCTCAGAGACTGTCAGTCAGTTATCTGATATAGAAGATAAGTTTTGAAGTTTATTAGCAGGTATATTAGATGGGGACGATATTTTTAGAACGGATCATAAACTGCACAAGATGGGGTGAATATTAACACTATACAAGATTAGCATATGGGTATTAGAGCGGATAAGAATAAGCAATTTATAGGTCTAATTCGTGCCACAATTGATGACCTACAAGTTAGCCAAAGAACAAGCTAGCCTTGAAACTATGATGTATATTCTTAAGCATATTAAGGGATTAAAAGAGGGGGAGTTTTAGAGGAACAATCTAGCAAATAGCCACTTGCAAATTATAATATTTGCTAATATGATCCCTATTTAGGTGGTTTAGTTGATACAGATGGTAGTATAGTATTTAAGTGCCAGCGCAACTATCGGGTCTGGCTCTCTTTTGCATAAGTAGCCTTTGAAGAGCTCTCTTGCGGCCTTGCAAAGAGCAGTAGGCACCAGCGCAGGTAAGAAGTGGTCACTTACTAAATTTACTCTGTAGGTTGCACTGCAAGAGGCTACAGTTATCCGCTAGCTAGCTAGCGGCAAGAAAGAGTGCAGTGCTTGGCAGCTAGCACTGCAAGCATCGAACGGCAAATGCCAGCAAATAAATGCAAATATCAGCAAATGCATGAGCATAGCTGACCAGTGCAGATGGCCAAGTCAAGTGCAAAGCAAGAACTGTAGCCAAGGGCTCTAGGGGGGGGGGAATAGCCAGTGCAGCCTTAGCGCTACTAGCAAAGCTACGGCTTAAACTTGAGGGCACCCTTAGGGCGGCTAGCTGCTTAAGGTACAGGCAGAGCCAGATTGCGCTGCAGTTGCCTAAGGGGGGAGCAGATGATCGGCAGCTGGTGCCTTTCTAGGGCAGAGCCTTTCTAGGAATCTGGCTCAGAACTGCTTTGCAAGTAGCATCTACTGGTCTTAGATGGAACCAGAGGAGGGTTGCTCCCCCTTGGCTGGGTGCTCTAGCAGTTCAGTTCGATGCGTACTGCTCAAGGGGGGAGCGCAGCTGGCTTGTCGTCAGGCAAGCGCTCACTTACCACTGCATGGCCACTAGAGAAAGCTTGTACACAGCAGAGGTCAGGGGTACGAAGCTAGTTCAGCAGTGCTAGTTCACACCTGGGCTAGCTAACTAGAGCGAGGGAGCCGTCAGCTAGAGCGCAGCGCAGTGTGGAGAGGGGTTGCTCTCTTACCAGTGCAGTGGCTACCTACGATCCTGTGCACAGGTCTCTAGCTGTCTTGATGCCAAGTCAAGTGGCGGCAAGCAAGAACAGGAGGGTGCTAAACTGCTAGGGCACTAGACTTAGCTAGGAACAGCACTGGTCATGGCGAGCGGCTACGGGTAGAGGGAGGTCTGAACTGCTTGGCTAAGCGCTCTAGCGCTTGCCTCGTGGTGGTAAGCTGTGTTGCGAGGCCTTCCTGTGCACAGGTCAGCAAGTCATTGCCTTCTCTTCTGGCCAAAGAGGGCAGCAGTTCATCAGGTCTGCTTCTTGCCTTTGCGCCTTCTGAACTGCTGGCCCTTAGGGGGCCATGAGCTAGAGGTGCAAGCTTGCATCAGGTCAAGGAACTGGTGCGCTTCTAGGTGCATGGCTTGTCAGGCAGAGCGCTCACTTACCACTGCAAGTGGGGCAACGCTACCAAGCACAGGTCAGCAAGTCATTGCCTTCTCTTCTGCAAAGCTAGCGCATGGCTTGGCATTGAGTCCTGAGGTAGCCAGGTTCCAGTTCGCTTGCCTCTTGACTTAGCTTTGCTCAAGGCTCAAGCAAAAGCATGCAAGCTAGCCCAGCTAGAGAGTGTACAGTAAGAGCTTGCACAAGAGCTTGGCCAACATCTGGCTCTAGAGGTAGCCTTGCTGCGTAGCCTTTGAAGGGGGGGGGCTTGGTTTGCAGCTATCAGGTCTCAGCCGCCCTCTTGCAGATGAACTGCAGAGGTGCCAGGAGAAGCGCAGACTTGTGGGTCTCGGCTGGCTAGCTTCTCTAGTACCAGGCAGAGCCTGATGGGAGCGAGGCGAGGTTCTCTAGCTCATGGCCCTAAGGGGGCACCGCAGTGCAGTGCTAGCATCGATCAGTGCTAGGTACCAAGCTAATGCTAGAACTGCATCTGCCTCTGGCGAATGAAGTGGAGAGCATTAGCACTCATGCAGTGCAGTGTTCCTAGCTAAGTCAAGAGAAGTGCAGAACTCAGGCGTACTTGCCTAGGCTAACTGCCAAGCGAATTGGTACAGGGGGTACAGTGAGGCAGGCTTGTTAGAGTGAGCTTGAGGGGGGGGGATAGTAGCAGTGCAAGTGGGGGGGATAGTAGCAGGGGAGACTTGTGCCTTAAACTAGGATAATAAGGGTCTAACCTTTTATTAGCCACGGCTTCTTAAATATTAAAAATCTGGTCAAAATACTACCTTTCTAGCCGGCAACCCATTAATTGCTTTTAAATTTCAAAACGTCAATAATATGCTATTTATATATGATTATTTTATTCATAATAGATTATATAAAAGGGGGACAATTAGTGCCTTTAGATAAACTTTTAAAAAACTTTAATATCCAAATCCTTTATATTAAGAAAATATCTATTATATGCGGATAAATAGTATTATTATTGCGGGTAAAGAGACAGTCCACAATTTATACATAAGGCACTATTTAAAGAGGAATGTTTTTAAACAGGCCTAGTTCATTTTTTTTTACAGAGTCAAGTCAGGTACTATCCGGTCAAGGGAGCTGTGCAACTGAACTTATGCTCAAGCTCTAGCTAGCTACGGGCAGTGGGCAGTGGGCAGTGGCCGCTGGCCATGAGGCCATGAGGCCATGAGGCCATGAGCACTGCTAGACTGGGGTCTCAAGCAGTCCTCTAGTACCAGCCGTAGGAGGGTAGAGGTGCAAGCTCTGCTATGCTCAAGCAAAAGCATGCACTCTTTGCAAGAGGGGTGGGCTAGCTAGGGAGCTTGAGCAGTGGAACGAGCCAGAAGAGAAGGCTTCGCTACCACAGCTAGGGCAGTTATGAACTGCCTATATAAATAAAAGAGGGGGGGTACCTCCACTGGTGGTACCTTGGTCTTCTAGAGCTGGTTCGCTCTAGCGTAGCTAAGGTGGCATGTAAGCAGGTAGCGCTTGCTTACCACTGAACCACAGCTTTGCAAGAGGCCTCCTGCCCTAGAGCTAGGGCAGAACTGCAAAGGGAGGCAGCAGTCCAGTTCATCAGCTAGAGGCAGGCAGCTAGGCTTATCGCAACGCTGCCTGATAGGACTTGAGCCTCTAGTTCAATTTGTAGCTGCGCTCAGCTAGGGGCAATAGGGTTGAGCTGAGCCAAGGCAGGCGCTTATGAACTAGAGAAGCAGTGCCACTATACCTGGCAAGTAGTTGCCTTGCACTAGCAGTGGCGTATAGGGGGAGAGAGCATAGCTACAAGTGGCAGTCGCGGCTCTAGCAGTGCAAAGCTGCAACTTATCGCGCGCTCTTGCCATGCAGCTCCATAGGTTTCGTGTTCAGAAGGCAGTGCCAGTTGTACGCATCGTACTGAACTGGCAGAGTGTAGCAGTTCAGCCTAGCAGTTCAGCATGCCTAGCAAAGGCAGGCAGCATGGCCAGCTAGGCAACTCACTTTGCTAGATGCTAACTCTTCTGGCCAAGCAAGAACTGGAGGCTTGAGCTATGCTACGGGCAGCGTAAGAGGTGAACTAGAGCTTGGCCAGTGCAGGTAAGCACTGGTCTTCTAGCGATGCGCTTCTGAACAGGCAGAGTTCAGGCTTTGCAGTTAGGAGTTAAGCCTTAAGGCAGGTAGCTGTGCCAGGAAGGCTTCAGTGCGAGAGTGGAGGCAGACATTTGCAACTGCAGAGGCCTTTAGTAGAGGCAAGTGCTGAGCCAAAAGACTAACGCTCGTCGCAGAAAGTCGCGTAGAGGGTAAGTGTGCGTAGAGCCAGAGAGTGCTGGTCTAGCTGAGCCTAAACTTAGCGAGGCACTGCTTCTCTTATTTGACCCAGATAGCTGTGTGGTGAGCTGAGGGTCTAGCCCGAGCCTAGCGGCTCGGCAGTATTAAAATAAGAGAGCAAGCAGTATTAAAATTAGGAAGAGAGCTAGGAGAGGTGGGCTAGGTGCATTATGGGTCTACGCAGTGAGCGGATAGTCCTAGGCTCGAAGGGAGTGCCTTATGCCTAGGACCCCAATTGGCCTGCCTCTTCTTGCCAGGCTCTCTTCAAAGGCTGCCTAGGCAGCCTTTGAAGAGCTCAAGCGTAGGCATTTGCAGTGCGGCTCCCTTAGGCCTGTACTAGAGGAGGGGGGGGGGATAGTTGCAGAGCAGAGGCCGATTAGTCGCAGCATCGGCAAGGCAGAGCATTTAGCTACGCACAGCACTTATAAGGAGGGACGCTTCTAGCTGCCTAAGGGGGAGCAACAGTTCATCCGGAAGGAACAGGATTTGCAACAGAGGCTGGCTTCACTCAGCCTCAGCAGTAGCAAATCGGCTCTAGTGGGGGGATTTGCAACAGAGGCAGGCTTCTCTAGTAAGAGGCAGAGCCTGATTGCGCAGCAGTAGCCTCTAGCTAGCCCTAGGATGTGCATCTGGCCATGTTGAGCCTGCTCTTGCCAGGGCAAGAGCTAGAAGTGGAGCTTGCAGCAAGCCATACCTAGAGAGCTAGCTATGTTTAGTTCGCAAGGCAGTTAGTGGTCTTTAGCGCATCGCTTCTTGGCTAGGTCTGAGGCAGCCTATGGGGGTGCAAGCGCTCTCTTACCACTGCAGTGGCTTGATCAGAGGTCAAGGGGGGGAGGAAGCCTGCATCTAGCTGTGCCTTATATCGCCAGGCTTGAGCGCTCTAACTGCAGTTCAGCCTAGGATCAGCCAGGCTCAGCAAGTCATAGCGAACTAGGCTTAGCAAGTGCAAGGCAGGCCACAAGGGTTGCGCTCTAACTGCAGTGCTTGATCAGGTCAGCTATGCTCTAGCTGCTCTTGCTGTGCCCCTAAGGGATGAGGCAGCTGTGCATTTGCAAGCAACTTGCAAAGGCATCGTTGAAATGCACAGCTAGAGGCTAGCGCTCTCTTGTGCAAGCCTTTGCCATCAGGTCAGCAGCTCAAGCATTTGCATTGCTGCCCTAAGGGGGGAGCAAGAGGGTTGCAAGCAGCTAGCCATAGGTTGAGTGCGCGCTCCCTTAGGGCTGTGCCAGAAGAGAAGGCATCACACAGGTCAAGCTCAGGGCATTCGTGAGAGCGGACCGCTCTCTTACCTGCTTGGCCCTTGATCTGGTCATGGCTAGCGCTCTCTTACAGCTTGGCCCTTGATCTGGTCATGGGCAGCTATGGGGTGAGAGGGTGTTAGCTGCCAGCAAAGGCTGCAAAGGGCTAGCAATCAGCTTACTTCCTGGCTTGAACTGGGGGGGGGGGAGAGTAAGCAACGCAAGAGCTCTTCAAAGGCAGCGTAGCAAAGAGCCGGCAGCTCTCGTGGTACCTGTTCTATTTTTATATGAACTTATGCTGATGCATGCACAAAGAGAGGGTAGCTTCAGCCCTCAGGGGGATAGGAGAGCAAGCTCTAGAGCAGTACGCACGGTTCTGTCAGGTCAAGAGCAGAGGCGACGCAGTGGCGTCGCTCTATCTGGGGTCAGCACTGTGGAGCAGAGGCAGATGCCTTGCTACTGCTCTAGAGCCGATAGTCTTTAGGGGGTCAGCAACTGCAACTGCAACTTTGCAGAGGCTCAATAGGCTTGAGCTGAGAGCTCTCAGGCAGTGCGTACTCTTGACCTGATAGTAGAGGACTGGTACTTTGCGGCCTCATGAGGAGGGGGGGGAAATAGCCAGCTCTTCACGCTCTTTGCAGATGAACTGAGGCTAGCTCTCCTGCAGTTCAAGCTGTGCTTGCAAAGGCAGCTCGGGTTGAGACCAGTGCTCATGCATTTGCATTTGCTAGCTCCCGTAGGCAAGAGCTGCCTCATGGCCCTAAGGGCACAGGCAAGAGCTAGAGCTGGGGGGGATAGTAGCCCTCTTCAAAGGCTAGCCTACGTTGCGTACTGAAGTGGCCAGTGCAGGATACCAGCTAGAAGACCAGAGGCAGCGTTGCGCTCTAACAGTTCATCGCTTAGCCATGCTGACCTGTGCTCTGCGTAGCAAGCTCTAGCTTGCCTCTTCAAAGGCAGCCTAGGCAGCCTTTGAAGAGCTCTAGCGTAGCATACCAGTGGGCAGTAAGAAATTGAACTAGAGGAGCTGGCAGCGCTGAAGCGCACTACTCCTAGAGGCAAGCTCTAGCTAGCTATTGCCAGTGGCTCAAGCCAGAACTCTCAAGCGAACTGAACTGCAAAGAGGTGGAGGAAGGGGCTTGAAGCGCACTATAGCGGCTCTAGCTCTTCTAGAGAAGGACAAGTACCAGGCAAGCAAGGCCGCCATGAGCTGCCTAGCTTAATGCTCAAGTTCTGTTCGTGCAGTTATGAACTGCAAATGCTAGCAAGAGCTAGAGCCAGATAGTCGCATTACTTGTGCATGAATGTAAAAAAAAAGGTATGAGTTGCATTTTCATTACGTATTAAGTATGGGAGCAGTATTTGCCCTATATAGTGCATGATACTTCTGAATACCTAAAATATTAGGTCTAGATTATAGTATTGTGTTAGGAAAAGCTCATTTCTGAGTTTTATTTATAGGGGTCAATATCACTTTTTTCCCTCAACATTTCTTAGGTCTACAAGGAATGCCACGTCGGATAAGTGATTACCCGGATGCTTTTGCAGGTTGAAATCTAATTAGTAGTTTTGGAAGTATTATTAGTGTGGTAGCTACTTTCTTATTCTTACAATTAGTTTATTTACAGTTAGTAGAAGGTAAAGCTGTAAATAGATATCCTTGATCTAATTCTGAGTTTTATATTGATGTTTTACAAACATTATTAAACAGAACTTCTATTAGTTTAGAGTGAGCTTTAAATAGTCCACCTAAGCCCCATCCTTTTGTATCTTTACCTTTACAAAGTTAGTTTTAGCCTAAGGCTTTGCTGCCAGCGCTGCGCAGACCTAGCTGCGGCTAGGCGCTTGCTCACTCTCCCTTAGGTAAGGGGGGGGGGGTAAAGAGAGGTTCATCTATATGATGATTAGCAAGATAACTAAGGGATAAGATATCTTTATCGTTATGATAAAGATGAGGGTGTGAGGTAGGAGGCTCTATGAGCCTCCTATATAAATAAGGCTAGGCAGGTACCTCCTTTAGGGCGGTCTCGACTGCCAATATAAATAAGGAATGGCTGGTCGCAGCACATTTTAGGAGGAGGGGTGTAGGCTTTTTGAGTGGCAGTAAGTAGCTAGGCAGGCTAGCCATCCCAGTATAAATAAGGAACTGGCAGCTACAGTTCAAGCGGGTCTGTCTAAAAAAAAAGAGAGGCTAAGGGAGCAAGGCAGAAGAGGCAACCTTCCTTATGAGGAAGATGTTTAACAGAAGTAGGTAAGACAAACTAATATTATGTTTTATTAGGTCTAGCGCTGTTCCTCTTTTTTATAGAGGCAAAAAAATTTATTTTAAGAGCGAGTTAAGAGGATTTTTATATAAGCTATCCCAAATATATTCTAGATATTTCTTAAAAGATATTATAATATCAGAGATAATCTTTAAAACTGTTTTCAACTTTACATATTTAGGGCTGGGAGGATGGGGTGGCAGCGTCAGTAAGGGGTGGTAAGAGCCAGAGGTAGGCTTACGCTAGAGCTAAATTCTGGACAGGTTTTTTCTTCTTTAAGCTGAAAAAACTGCCTTTTATGTTTTAAAACATATTCAGGCTCTCTTGCTAAAACTGGCTTGACTTATAGCTGATGCGCTATTCACCACCAGTGCTAGTTCACAGGGCAAGCAGAACTGCAAAATTAACTGGAACCAGCGCAGGCGTACTAGCTTTCTCAAGTGGCCACTTCTAGAACTGGAGGTAGGGAGGTGAGGGATTAGAACAGTGGGCTTTTAAATGGTGGGGGAAAAAATAAATCCTAGCAAACCAGCTCTTGCCAACGGCAGCTGTGCATTTGCATTAGCAAGGCAGCCTAGGCAAGAGCTGCCTCATGGCCCTTAGGGGGGGGGGCACAGGCAAGAGCATGAGAGCGGATAGAGGTGCGAGGCTCTTGCTCCAGTTCTATTTATATAAGTGCAGAGCTGCATGCAGCTCTAGTTCATTTATATAAGTGGTGAGCTGCAAGCAGCAGTTGCTGCTCTAGCTGACCCGTAAATACTCTCGGGTCTCCTGGTTCATCAGGGTGAGGTGTGCTACTAGGCTGTGCGGCTCATGAGCAGCGTCGGCAGACAAACTCTGGCTCAAGAGCAGCCTGAGCAGTCAGGGTCTACGCACTTATATAAGGAGCAGCTAGTGCTTGAGCAACTAGGGACTGGGGTCAAATAGAGCACTATCGCCTCCTCTGGTCAGTAGTCGCCGCCTCAGTGCCTCCAGTTTAGAAGGCATGGCAGCAAGAGAAAGCTTTGCTTGCTCAAGCAAAAGCATGCACTCTTTGCAGCAAGAGAGTGTACCAGTAAGAGCTAGGACTAGTGCTTGGCCAGAAGAGAAGGCATCTAGGGGAGCTGTGCCAGTAGGAGGTCTAAGAGAGGCAGATCTTCTGTAGCCAAGGCTCTCTCTAGCGAATAAGTAGGCAGCTTGCCTTTGCAGAAGCGCAAGTAAGAAAATGAACTGATGAACAGGAGGTAGCCTTTGAAGGAGCCTTTGCCGGGGGGGATTTGAACTGCAGAGCTACAGTTCTAGCTCTTGCCTGTGCCCTAAGGGCATGAGGCAGCTTGCATCTAGCACTGGTCTACTGGCCTTTGAACTGTTGCTAGGAGGATCAGGGGGGGGGGTAACTGTTTTAGAGGCAGCAACGGCGTAAAAAAAAGAGGGTCTGAGGTAGCCTAGCATGCCTTAATGTAAATCCAAGAAAATCAATATATGAGTTATTTTATGAATAAGCTATACCACCTGATTACCTTTAATACCTGCGATACACCTAGACCTTGAGGAGTATATTTTCAGGATAGTGCTACTCCTCTTCCTAAATGATCTGGGAAATCATTAATGGGGATTAAACAACCAAACTCCGAAAAATCCCTAGAACTTCAAGTACCAAGCTATACTCGAAAGGGTATAAGTGGATGAACTAATTACTCATGTAAGGTCACAAGCTTGAAGGCTTCTGAAAAGAACGAGGGTAATCGCGGATCTAAGTCAGTAATATGTGGGCTAAAGTTCTATATTGCTGTAAAAGAGCAACGAGTAAATGGTAGTTGGTGTGCAGGGGCAAGCTATAATTTAGGGCAGTTACGCCCCACACATTTAAGATGTACTCTAATGGGTTTCGAAAGAAATTATCAGAACAAAATCCTAACTACTCAATTAGTTAATAAAAGAAGTTATTCTACATCGTTCACTAAGAATAGTAGAGCTAATAATAATCATGATTTAATAATAGATCCTCATTTCTTAACTGGGTTTGCAGATGCAGAAAGTTCATTTGTTTTAAGTATTACAAAAAGTAATAATGTTAAATCAGGTTGAGTAATCAAACCCAGATTTCAAATACATTTACATAATAAAGATTTATTTGTCTTGGAGCAAATTAAAAATTTTCTTGGTGTTGGTAAAATATATGTTACAAATGTTGGTTCAGAATACAGAGTATTCTCTATCAAAGGGTTAAAAGTAGTTTTAGATCACTTTGATAAATTTCCTCTTATTTCACAAAAATACGGGGATTATTTTTTATTTAAACAAGCTTACCAATTACTAATTAACCGAGAACATTTAACACCTCTTGGTTTACGAAAAATTATATCAATAAAAGCATCTATAAATAATGGTTTATCTGAACCTTTAAAAAAAGCTTTCTCTGATGTTACATTTGCTATAAGACCAAGAAAAGAAAATATTTATATTAGCAATCCTCAATGACTGGCTGGGTTTACTAGTGGAGAGGGATCATTTGGTGTTAAGGTTAGAAATCGTGATGGTAACTCTAAAGCTTTTATCGAATTGATCTTCCAAATCCATCAACATGTCCGAGATAAACAATTAATAGCTTACATAGCTGAATATTTAGGATGTGGTAAAGTATATAAACACTCTGAAAATGCAGTAGTGTACAAAGTATTCAAAAGATCTTACTTAACTGAAAGAATTATCCCTTTTTTTATTAAATATCCTATCTTAGGAATAAAAGCTTTAGATTTTTTAGACTTCTGCTCTATATCAGAATTAATTAAAAGTAAAGCTTATTATAATAAAGAAGGATTAGACCAAATTATTCATATTAAAGCTAGTATGAATACAGGTAGAGTTTAATACAAGGCCGCTATGTTTTAGCCCTAGGAATTAGGCTATTATTAAATAACATTATTTTAACTAATTGAACGTTGAATTTGATTTTTTTTGCAAATGGAAGGATTAGTAGAATTGCATGATAATATTATGTTTTATTTGGTTATAATATTGTTTGGTGTAGCTTGAATTATGTTATCCATAATAAGAAACTATAGTAACCAAAAATCTCCAATCTCTCACAAATACTTAAATCACGGAACAACCATCGAGCTAATCTGGACAATAACACCAGCTTTAATTTTAATACTAATTGCTTTCCCTTCTTTTAAACTTTTGTACCTTATGGACGAAGTTAGTGATCCTTCAATGTCAGTTTTAGCAGAGGGCTAAGAAAAAGGTGGCCCTAAACCATATATATTAAATAAAATAGTAAATAGGTAATTTCATATATAGCGCTATCTTAGTTCCTTATTTCGTAGGTTAGGATAATATATCAGCTTATTTTCTACCTCTAAAAGGAGGCATTTTTATAAAAGTTTTACTAACCTTATTAAATATATATGATAGTCGTAAATTAAATCAGTATAAATTGAAGCAATTAGAGGCTAAATAAATTATCTTCCTTTGAAGAGGGGTGATCCATAGGGGGGTCCATACACCAGCGTTGTATGGGGGGAATAGAATTACTAATTTATTAAAATAAGTTTTATTTTTTTACGGCGACATGAGTGAAAACGGTTAATATAATTTTATTAAATGGTACTTGATAAAATTACAAGACCGTCAGCAAATAATTTAGGCTTATTTGTTGCTACAGACTGGCCCACTTGTGGGTGTCAAGGCTAGCAAGGTACCCCCTTTTTTTTTTATATAGAGCTAGCGCTACTCTTATGGACCAAGAAGCTCATAAGCCAAATTAGTGCATGCTTGCTGCTTCGCTTGCCTAGCTGTGCTAGGAGCTAGCGTGCTACGCTAGCTCTCCTCAGGTGCTAGCCATTGCAGTGGCCTAGCTAGAGCTAGGGCAGGTTCGCATGAGCGTGGGGGTCTCGTATGCCTAGAGGAACCTGTGCATTGCAGGTCTAGCTTGCAGCTCTAGGGGGGGGGGAGCTAGCCTCTTACTGAACGGAACCAGAGGTGGTGTGGGGTCTGCCTGACAGGTGGCTAGACCAGCTACGCTAGAGGAAGTGATGCGCAAGAAGACCAGTGCAACCAGCACTGGCCAAGCACTAGTCCTAGCTCTTACTGGTACACTCTCTTGCTGCAAATAGTGCATGCAAATGCATGAAATAGTACCAAAGCTTTCTCTTCAGGCAAGCGAACTAGAACAGGTGAGAGAAA
>MCBS01025060.1:9242-24338 GCA_003611235.1 Golovinomyces cichoracearum
AGTGATTTTTATCTCTCATATATGTATATATACTACCCATTCTTCTCATAGATCTGGCATAGTTGTGAGTATCAATCAAATCAGTAGTTATCGATTGTTCATTCTCACATGTCCCAAAACCCTGAACCATCATATCCTCCGAAAATTATTACTTTTACAACACATTTCCAGCTATCAAGGACCTGCGCCAAAGATTATCATTAAAACCAAACACACATCTACCCCTATTAACAGTGCTTTGGGTACTGCACCGCGCTCGGCTAAGTTTAATAGACGTAGGTTTCGATTTATTTGAAGTCCCTTTCCGCATCATACCACGCCATAATACTTGAATGATAATTTGCGGTTAATACATACTCAGAATCACAGAATATATTCAGCTGGCTAAATGCCTGTTCTATATATATCTGTTGATATGGTATTTCTTCTTAGCCGCCCTGGGAACTGAATTATTTCAAACTTCGCTATATTGAAGATAGTTTTATTTCTATGGGCTCAATTTAATAAGTCATCAAACTTACTTGGGCTGCTACAGATGATTCTGTTGTTGTGGGACTATATTTAAGATATCAATATCACAGCTTTCATGTACAAACATCAGGACACTCTTATTTCAAACACGAACATCACCCCTCAAATTACACTTATTCCTCCCAAGACCAGACATGACTGAAACTGTGGAAAGCGATGTCATAAAGATAAGTTATTTTGGGTTGATGTTCATCAAACATCTACTTGTCTTTTCTACGTATGAGGAAACGATTTATATACATGAGTTTTCTATCTCCATGAAATTTGCTCCACATTAGCAATTTAATTATATTCCCGGAAAGCCATAATTGGGTAACTACATCCCCGGATAATTATATCTTCAGATAACCACGTCCTCGGATTATGACATTGTCGGTTCACACGGTGAACCTGGGTTTTTTATATTTGTTAACTATACAGCAGAACTTGTATAGTCATCTTAATATTTTCCTAGTCACTGTCCGACGGCTAGCTAGGTCCCTAAACTCTGCAGGAAAGGGGAAAGAGGTCTTCTATATTATTGCAGCACATTAATTAGAGAAAGCGCAACAGTAATCTTAGTCAAAGACTTGATCTCAATGCAATTCTTATATTCTTTTCTACGTGTAAAAACTACATCCTATCTATCTGAATTACGTCTCAGATGATCCGTCGGATAAACCTTGGCCTCGTCTAACCCGAACTTTATCACTATTTTGCATACCGGAATATCGATATTCCGACGCAAATTCCCGTCATGTATATTCAATACAATTTTCTCTTTCCTACCAAGGTTATGCGTAACAACCCGAAACTAAGCATTCGATATGCAGCTGCACTCTACGACATCCGAATCGGTATCCTCATTAATAGATTAGTCGGCCGACGAGACCCACGCGATGCACAGGACTGTTCAGAAATCGGCATCCCAGGTGTCCTCATCATGCGAGCAGATACTGACATGAGACAGCACTGTAGTAATATCAGTTTGACCTATGTATTGCTTTGTAGTTATTCTGAAGGTAATATCTAGGGACAAATCTCAGGTTATTAATATGATTCGAAAGCCCTCACAATTATGAAACAATCGAATATGACAAGAGGATAGTATCATGTGTAAATAGGTGATAGGTGAAAACGCCTTGAAATAGAATAAGGATGAGAGGAGGTCTTTGAATCTCTTGATTTTGGTTTCTAACTGTTGTCAATTATCATTACAATATCATCATACTTATTGTAGTGATATTATCATTCTGACAACTTGCTCTAATCTAAGTTCCAAAAAGGACAACAAGAGAAATTTGAAAAGAGAAGAAGATTAGGTGCTTTTTGTATATATAATTGAACGAGATACACCAAGATTCTCGCTAACTCTCAAAGAAGTTGAAGATATGGCTATTTCATTGCTCCTTGACCATAAAGCGACACGCGTCGGTCGCAGAGATTCGTTGCATTGGAAGCACCACTCAAAAACACGCGTCAATCGTGTCTACGACTATCCAAGGGCTATGTTGTGAAGATCCAGCCCTTGTAAACGCGTGGTTTGAGCATTTTACGCAATATCCGAGCCAAGTGCGCTATCGAGTCCTGCGACCTCTACAACTTCGACGAGACCGGCTTCATGATATGCATTAACTCCTCCATAAAAAAAAAGAGTCTATACATGCTCTGAACAAAAAGGATAAGCAAAAGCAATATAGCCTGGAAACAGACAATTGGCAACAGCGATCGAATGCATCAGTGGGGATGGGTGGTGCGCGCCGCTGTTACTGATTGTAAAGGACAAGGTGCACAGTCAAAGTTGGGTAAACCGCAGGGCGGCCTTCAAGGAAAATTGGGCCATCAAATATACTCCGAATGGGTGAACTGTCGGTAATATAGTTTTCAGATTAGAAGAGTGTCTTACATAAGAATAGGTGTATATAACTATAGAAGGGGTTACGTTTGGGACTCGTTTATAGATTTTATATATAGATAGATGGATGATCCGAAAGAAAAAAAAAAGCAGAATTGAAGAATTGAATTACAACAACAAAACCCTATCTATCGACTTCGTGACTGCAGTAACAATCATCTTCGTAGAACTTCGTGTTTTACCAACGTGAATTGATGACTTAACTGCTATGGAATGATTTTATCAATTTGATAAAAATACTGCGCCACGAAAAAAAGGGTGTATACCGATTGTTGTTGCTTGATGGACATGGAAATGCCAGCTTCCACTCAATTTCGAGCGCGACTTGTCATACCTGTGTTAGCCGAGATTGTGATGATCAAGGGTAGTAACCATAATGGCAGTATCTAATGATGAAAATTCTCCAGACAATTCTATCATCCATGACAAGGAACTATCAGAATATTGGATGAGAATGTCAAGGGGCCATCGTCACTGAAAAGAAGATACGAGAACTTTCTCCCGCCCCAACATGAGGTCAATTAGCCAGGTCACTGTGATTTCTCATTCATGTATATAAACTACCTATTCTCACATAGATCTCTATATAGTTATGAATAACAAGAATATCAGCAGTTAACAATGATACATTCTTAATTATCCTAAAACTTAACCATCACATTTTCCGTTAGCTCTTAACCCCAACAACATTACTACACGTTCAGGAACAGTTTTACCCTTTGCATGTCTCCTTATTTATCTCTTCTGCTCCATCAACTTGATTTTTTAGTGTTTTATCGTGTTGAGTCGGGCATGTGGTAACGAAATCCGGACGTTTATCAAGGCCCGGATTAGGCATTTCGACAAAACAAAGCTCTTCCTCGCCTCCAACGCTACATATAAAGCAACTTTCACTCTTCATAATATACAGAGGATATCTAAAGGAGGAGGTCTTTTACCCTTCAACTCTGAATCTTCTTATTTCCAAGCTTGATTTTAAGTTGCGCATACTAACACTGGATCAGACACTCCCCTTGCAACCCGATAACTGGGTCTCGCGAACTCCACAACTCAACTAAAGCTCTATCACAATTTACTATGGTCAAAGGTCGGTTTGCACAGCATTGCTGAACCTCTCCAACACCAATCGTGGCTGCAGTTGATCGATTGGTGAAAAGTACATAGTCGTTAGCCCATTTTATAGCCCTTTTGATGGATGACATCCGCGAGCTTCGAGTTGCAAATGAATCACTTTCCAAGCATCAGAGGGCCAAGAAGATATTTGTTAGATAAGGAGGACTACTTAGCATACAAGATACTAAGGTATTTATTGAAGAGAAAACAAAATGGAAGCAAAAAAAGCTGATAAGATCGATGGTGATGATAGTAGTGCGGTTCACAACGGAGCGAGCGTTCCGGACTATAGCACCAACAGATATCTGATGTACATAGTTCCGATTGGCTTTATTGAATTTCAATTCATGTAGTTGTGTAATTTCGGTTCTGATTAAAGGGATGCGATAACATGTCGCGGTATGTGTGCATGTAGATTAGGTCATCTCTGTTAGACTCTGCACCTTCATACAGATATTTACTGCATTTCTTTCAATTACCTGTGTTTGGAATCTTCTAAAACACTGAGAGCGTGGTATTCTCTCTGATGCCACGAATCAGTCGTCTAAGCAAGTTGAATCGGCTTTAATTAGACCTGATCACGATGAAGCAGCCTTAAGTTTGATTTCCCTAGGTGAACGTCGGCCTGTAGAGATATCACAATCCCGCAACCACGAAGACTATTAATTTTGTTTTCCTTCCCAAGTCGACTTGGAAACAGACTCGGATCTCATTTTTCCTCGTTTACAAATAACGTCTGATGCACAATACATCATTCCGTTTCATTTCAATCAGGTTATTAGAATATCCAAGTTATTGTAACTTTAACAGTGCAGTGATCTATTGGAGCTAGTCTTCAAAACTCTGAGAGATATTCTAAGGGAAGGCCCATTATCGATCTGATTCGTCAACACTATATCGGATTAGGATTCAACGCCGAGTCTAGGTCTTGTTGATCAACAAGGACTGTCACCACATCATGCAAATGTCTCCTCCATGCCTGTCATCATCCTGCTCAAATTAAAGGCAACTTTTACCGACATTTATAAACCTTGAACACTTGTATAGAGAGCTAATTCTATAAATAGGCACGAGGGGGTGAAGTCTCGGACAATAGTTCAGCCTCAACTTCGACACCACATGAGCTGGGACGTCAAATTGACTTTCGACAATACTCGTCTGTGCAAACGCGTGGTATAATAATTAGACACCAAGACGAGTATTCTTAGAAAGCTAGCCCTATGACCTTCGGTATTGGGCTCTCGACCTGATTACATGTTCTCAGATGGAGGACCTGGCGTCTTACCTGGGAGAGAAAATGGCGAGGGTAAGATAAAACTCAGAAGAAAAACGACTCCAATTCTTAGATGCAAGACATGAAATCAAGGAGAGTATGAGGAAATGAAGGCTAAGAAAATCCTGGAGCTTTTGATGCAGAAAATGAGCCATGTAAGAGTTGAGTAGATACTAGGAAAGATTTTGTACGGATTTAAGAGTAAGAATAAGCAAGAAATTTATTGAGATTCATGTCCTCGTCATTTTCAAGATGGGAGGCTCACTCAATGCTAGATATAGGAAAAGATGATAAGATGCGAAAGGTTGCGAGGGATGCCAGTTCCCCAGCGGAATTGTTTTCCTTCAATTTCATCTTCACTTCGTAACCTAATTACTCGAATAAAATGAGATAAAAAATTAAAAAAATTTTGAAAGTATTCTTGCATTAGGATTCGTTCAGTCAGCGCGAAAAAAAAGCTCGTAATATACTGAATGTGGAAAAGCAAAAAATTGGATATTCTAGATTTAATCCTGATGGAAGCATCTTTTGAAGTTAAGATCGACCAGAAAGATTAATATGCATTGGAAAACATGTCTGCTGAAAACTAAGCAAAGATTAATTCTTTTCAATTTTTGAACCTGATAGGATCTTGTAAAAAGCGGTAACATAAAGTAAAGGTCTTTCAACTACCGCGGCATTCCCTCTACGGGGTAATTGCTACCAGAACAGGGCGTAGAGACTTTTCACTTTATCACAGACGCTTTAAACACGCGGATGCAAATCTAGAATTTGTCTGCGGGCGTGAAACTACGCCCACCTATTTTATTCGGTCTGAGTTGTATCATTGAGATGTGGGAGCTAACACAGGACACGGTAATGGATGTTTTAACCAGGCATTCTTGGTCCGCATTGTCCGAAAATGTTTAAAGAATTTGCACAGATCAGGGGCAATTTTTAAGAATCTGCATGCGCGCTCATTCTGTGCTGGGCGTGGGGGAAATAAACACTAGATTGCCATAAGATAACATGGCCGAGTGGAAGCAGTTGTGAGAGATGCTGGCTTGATTCCTTTTTAAAATAATTTCTTCGCTAGTTTAATTTTATTGACCTTGTATATTAGTGATGGAGATGGTGGGAACAGACGATGCTATGTATCTCTGATGTAACTTAAGTTGGCTCCACCAGTCCTGGACTTAAAAAGGGTGTGTGGCGTGTCGCATAGGACCATTATACAAATAAATTAGTAAAAGGCTTTCAACCTTTTGGCTTAATTATTTTTTACGTTTTGAGCTGTTAGATGGCATAGACAGATAGGCGTAGTGATGGACTGGAAAAGGTTGCTTTTGAGATGACTATTCACGCGTGCTTTGAGAAATACCAAAGTAAAGGATTGAAGTCGAAGCCGTTATCTTTTCGAGATAAACTCTAAGAGAACTGTATCCCAGTAATCTTTCGAAAAGAGTATCTTTACTAGAGCACTGCGAACTGTTTTCGGTTGATGAAATAAATAACTTTAAATTTTCAAAACCAACGATAACGTGAGACTTCGCAAACGCGCAGTCCAAGATGTGCCGGTTCATTGCTGATTATGCTGTAAACTTGAGAGATTTCTTAATTCTTTTTAAAGTTGGATTTCAGTGCCAGCTTAAATATCGCCGTGGCCTCGAAAGTAACAAAATTTCCAAATACTGTGGTATCGGCGCAATCACTGACTCCATGGAGAATAAAGTTCCAAAAATAGAATTTCTTGGATCTTGAAATGTTGTATAAAGTAGAGATATTACAAGTTTGAGAAACTATTATTAAGATCTCGCGGCTCTTCCACCTTAGAAATAGCATTAAATATCTTAGTGACTCAATAATTCCCATCAACGGTGACATAAATTTAGATCGGACAGCACTTGCAAATCCATGAGGGTTGACCTACTAAATTCGATAATCTACCTTTGTGAATTCCCTCCTTAATTCATAAGAATTTTTTCATCAGCTTGAGGGGATCATTTAAGGCCTAAAATTTAAGTTCGAAAGATTTGGACTTTCCTGGTCATCGTCGTAGTATTCTTTGATGCTTCAAAACTCTGTAATTCCGAGCAGATTAACATTTGCTTGTCAATCTCCCTTATTGATCTGGCTCATTACGACTTCGACGATTCTCTTGAATCCCTCTACTTCTTCCTCAACCGTACCACCGCCAGCGTATCCAAAGCTAGCTGAGCCTCCGACATACACGGGCTTATGTAGTTTCCGCGACAATATTTTAGCAAGACGCGTTGTGAACTCAAGAGTTGGTTCATTTATACACAGTGGTGTTGAAATAGACTGGCCTGGATTCAGCCGCTACTCCGCACTACAATTAGCTTGAGAGCAGTATTTTCTCGATTATTACCTACATCAGGGAGAGCATAAACAAATGATCCCAGCGAAGATAGTGAGTGAGATTCATGGTCTCCTACGGTTGTCAAAAAGACGATAACTGATGTAGTTCTTGTGGTGATTTGCAAATAAACCCTGGTTCCAGGGGCTTTAGGAAGTGTGAATGAAAGTTCTATTGGCCGAGTTGAAATCAATTCTGTTGAAGATCCCCCAGGGTTAGCCATATGGCACGTTCGATGGGCTTTTATGATATGCCAGGCTTTCTAATTTGTCAAAATGAGCTGGACTGATGTTGTATTTTCTTCAATGCAACCTAAGGCAGTAAACTTAAGGCAACAAGGCAAATAAATTATCCTCTCCCTAAAGCAACCGAATGTCGAGTCGAAATACTCAAACCAAAAGTTCAAGTCGCGAGAGCGCGTCTTCCCATGTCAGGTGCTGTGTGCAAGGTCAAAAATTACCGGGTGTCGGTTGCATCATTTAGGATGATAGACATAAGTTGGAGTATTCCAACTTACGTCTAAATCAGCCATGTCTCGATCGTTTGTTTTTCCCCGATGGATATTCGATATTCTCACCTAGTTCCCTTGTCAGATCACTGTCCCTATCTTTCAATCCTCTTGTTCTACCCATCATTTTTCATCACCTCTGCTCGCACATACATCACAGAAAGTAGGGTAGCGATTATTGATGATAAACCAGACTATTTTTAAACAAGCCACCATCGAAATCAATTTGTTACTCTAATCCGAAATTTCCTTCGCGTTTACACACGCAAGATTTGAATCAAAGGAAATATTGATTTGCCTCGCCTCGAGGTCTCAGAATTAAAAATCAAAATGAAATTAAAATAATAAAATACGTGATAGATCTTGATGTCGGTAGATGTGAAATCTTCATCCAAAAAAGGTAACAGTGCAGAGGTTCAATGCAGTATTGTGTATAATTGAGATAAGAAAAATAAAAAATTTCGTTCCGATCATTGCCGAAATCTTTATGACTGCTCGATCATCTGAGACTTGTGGCTGCCTAGATCCTCACAACCATCAAGATGAAACTCAAACTAATTTCGGTTTTTTTTTCAACCCTGTATCCCGAATCAATTCTCCTTCACTCTCAAAGTAATGATTCCCCNNAAACAATTCACGATCCTACAGTTCCATTTTTTCAACTATTGGACCATATTGCTACGGACACTCTAGAAGGAATACTTTAGAACTTAAGGTGCAAGGTCAGATGCGCATAGAAAGAACCGCCAGCTCACCAGGCTCAGCTTTTCTTGTGGTTATGCGTCAGGAGTGGAAAAATGAAAATAGATGATAGAGGCAGAGAACCAGATGTTAAGAGATATTCAGGAGACAGGACGAACCTCAACAGCTTCTTTTATTGATTCTGAAGAAGCTTTTTATATTAAGACTTCGCTTGCAGACGGTGCAGCTTTCACTTTGAAAATCATTCTGACAGTCGCTATGCTCATTTAGGTTTATCAGAATGTCATTGAATTTCTTGCCAAAAGAATCTAACCGGAGGGGGTTAGGGCTTTCAGCTCCGTCAAGGTTATCGAAAGTATTTGAAAGTTTCTTTCTGATCAGAATTGCTTTTGCCGGAAGGTCAAGAATCCCTAGTCAAAAGACTTCAATTAGTATTAGATATTGTATGATTAGCCAAGTCTTAGGCTAAATTATCACACGTGCATGGTCTACCTATTCAATTCTAAAATACCGCTGGGCTGGTGCATGGTACAAAAAAATCGACTAATCTTTGGGAGCTTGACCCGTAGACCTTCAAATCAAGAATCAATTTTCCTTACGGTATGCAGTTGTGGATCATGGCCAAATCATGAAAGTAATTTCACAATTCCACTGGTGCACTGATGCTTCAAGAAGAGAATAATTTCATTAAATCTGTTGCCATCACCAAATGTGGCCAAAAACTAAAGTATCCTGACTTCTCCGTAAACCCTACTTAACACCTGTCTGACCAAGTATGCAATCGCTTTCTGTCGCCTACTAATCTCCTTGAACACCTGAAATGATACGTATGACCCTTTTTGGGGGGATCTTGAAATCCTCCATTCAAAATTATTGTTTGTCTTCATGTAATCTTCGAGTATTCGGGACATGGTCCAAGCCATTTAACATCAAGTTCCTGCTCAAGAGCTTGGTTTGTCCCCTGACCTTTTTTTTGGCATGGTTCATGGCTGTTGAAGAAAATTTCGTGCACTCATTTTTAACGAGGACGAAGTTCAATAGGTGTTGCTAGGACATGCCACTTTTTAAAATGGAATTACGAAAACTTTGCTAGGAAAATATTAAAAACTCCATATCCAAAACTTAAGTCATGAATTTATTGGAACAGTACCCTCTGCAGGTATATCCTTGACAAGAATTTTGCCAAGAACTGAAGAGACTTGAGCATCCACAAGGGCTTCAATTCCAATCATTATAGCTTCTTTCTCCATCAGCAGTGATTCCACGAATTTTGCAAAAACACTGTCATCGGTAATCTTCACGGGAGCATTCCTCAAGAGCGTTTGGAGCTTTAAAAATCTCCCAGGGTCTTTTTGCTCCTCAATAATTTTACATTCCACTTTTTGCCATTTATCGAGATTCACCTCGCCAAACTTCATTCCTTTGAAGAGCACGTTAATGAAAGCCCGGAGTTCACTGACACTTATGTTGAGTTTTATCTCTTCGGGTATCTTAATACTAGCAATAATTTTCCCCGAAAGATGAGAATATGACCTATCAGATCCTGGTTCTGCGAAAAAATCTGGCAAACTGAATTCCGTATTTGTTAGAGAAAAATTCTTAGCGGAGCCATCATATTGATGTCCGGGTATTATGATAGGCACAGTTATTTCCGACAATATCTTTGAAATCCAGTCTGGCATACCATGATTAGGAGATTCGGATCCCCGAATGAATACTGTTGTATTTTTTCCATGAATGTGATCTGATATTAGTACATCTAAAGGTGATGAATCAGAATCAGGACATGGTTCAACTAAGCTTTTCGGTAGATCTCGAACGGTTCCACTAACATCAAGGTGAGCGCCTGAGTAAGGATGAAAACGAGTCGAGCTTGTGACGGCAGATGCAATTTCTATCAGATTTGCTGCATCACAACCATGAACCAAGACTTGAAAATCAAGAGCAGGTACCTCTAATTCAACAGGCTGAGAATTTTCGATGAAAATTGAAACATCTGCCACCAAGGTATGATTCCCATATGTAGATGTGGTGTCTTCGCGAAAGTTAATAGTATCAACATAGCTGCGGGGGATCGTCGGCAATTCTTTTCCTGAGAAAAATATTAGTAAACCACGTGAAAAGCAGATGATTCGAAGAAACAATTCATTTTGATAGAGGTAATTTCACAAGTTACTTATAATTTCATTTTTAAGCCGTTTCATCCAGCAGCGGTCTTTTTACTAAATAAATAGAAGCAAAAGAGTGATAGAGAGATTGACCTTCAAATATTATATCCTTCGATATAGATTGAGAGCCAAGTGATAGTAGACCGGATTGGAGAGCAAAATTCGCCTTTGCAACAACATGAATTCGGTCAAGACCTCCATCAAGCCAGTCATTGGCAACTAGTCGGATTCCGTCAATATTTTCCAGCTCTAAGTCTATGTTAAAATCAAGCGATGTCCTATGCCCATTTCTGATTTCTACCACAAGTCCTGGTACTGTCGCAATACCAACCAGTGTATTGTTGTAGTCGGGGAGAGTGACTTCAACCGTGGACTGTTTAATTTCGACCTCTCTGGCATTCCAAGTTAAGAATCTTCCTATAAGCCTGACATGCCTATTCAAAACTCTTGATGCATCGACCTTGAAATCCGCCTGAATTCGGGCTTTGAATCCTTTCACAGTGAAAGAGTCTATTGATATCTTTGTAGGTTCGACCGAAACAGCTTTTTTAGCGTACTCTTCAAGCAAAGCTGGCGTAACAACTATACTCAGAAATATCAAACACACAAAAGATATTGCAAGAAAAATTCCTATTAAAGTGGGCCAGCGAAATCTGTACTCTTTTGGCTTTTCAGCAACAGTTTGCGAGGAAATAAGGTTTCCTGCTGAGGAAAGTAAGTCATCATTTTCGCCTTCTTGATAATCTTCATCATCTTCGTTACTGCTATTATATCTCCGGTTATGGTCTGCCCGTGTTAACAGGGCTTGGCTTTCCTGGAAGTCTTCTGATGCGCGAGACTTTGCAGATGTTAATCTTAGCAACTTTGATGATGAGCCGTTAGACATATCTCGGGTAAATTTTCTTTAATTATATGCCCCCCGAATTTTGTAAACTGTAGACCAATCGCGATTTGATGTGCCTTCCTTTATCGACACAGCTATTATAAAATTCAAATGTCCTTGATCAGAAATCTTTTTACGAGGAATAGGCTTATGTCAACTCAATGATAACTGGAGCCCTAGATCCGAGGACACAATTTATTTTAATGAGATTCGTTGCTGTTACTATTCACATGTATTTAGGTAAACTGGATTCTGAGGGATTTATCAAAATGATTGATGTTTTCAAATCAGGTGATTGGAGGGGAAGGATGTTTCATTTCCGAAGAACCGAACAGACAACCAAGATGGAAGTGCGCACCCCAAACACCTTACTCGTATCAGATAGAATCTGTTTCCATCTTATCTAGCGTCTGACTAAGACTGCGCCGAGTGGCCTATCTGTCAGGATTGTAAACGCCATGGCGTATAACTCCTCTACTGATCTGATAGCCGATTACATGATAACCGGGTATTGTTGTGAAGACAAAAATTGGGAAAATTAAGTAGAATGACTTACTCAATCAACTAATTTTTTTTGATTATCTTTTCTGAGAGTAACATGATCGCCAATCGCTTCATTGAAGCCCTTTGAAGTAGGTCTCTGAGATGCTTAGATTTTGACCTTGACACTGGGAAGACTTAATTTTTATTTTGATGTTTTCATAATTTCATGGTTCTTCAACGGTCGGATGGTATAGTGGTATACCATCTGGGCCGATCTCTTGATGAAAGTCTTGATAATCGGTGCACCTACCCCATTTAGGACAGGATATGGCTGATTCGAGTAACATTCCTCAAAGCGCAAACCCTATGTTCAGGGGTCATGTGATTTACGCGTCATCAAAATTAAAAGCGATGAATCTACGTTACTTGGCCTTGGCGTGGACGAAAACTTTGTTTTCTGTTACATGGGTTTTTACCACTACAGGAGTTTGCACTTCAAGTACCTTGATATCACAATGTACTAAACCATAACAGCCGTAGAGTTAATAAAGATTGTGACGAACACAAGGTCAGATTTCTGTCAACACGAGCTATGGTGGGCTTTGAGAAGAGAAAAATGAATGATTTTATGTGATATTTCATTTGTATTAATTATCAGTATCAAAGAACACCTTCATCCAACAAAATAACATCATTTTCTAACAAAGCCTTAAAATATGCAAATAAACTAGTTGAATTGTTAAGAAGTTAAAGTTATGAAACAATTGAAATAGACTGAGTAAATTTTTGGACTCTAAACTTCTTTAAATTGGAGTTTTCTTACAATGCGCGATCTAGAGGTTTGTGATATATCGTTGCTGCATATCTGTTAGGTGTCCACGTCTTAGTCATAGTCAATTGGTTTTTTCGATGTTCAATTTCATCAACAAGAGTAACATTCTTGGAGTTAGCTTCCTCAACTTTCTGGAGAAATTTGATATTGCCAATTCCCACCTGCTCATTTACCAAGTCCTTCACCGAAGCCAATTTTGACTTAATTCTTGTCCCAATAGATTCCGGAGTTTCGACTTCGGACTCATCCGGGCCTTCAGAGTCTTCCATATCCCGAAGCCCATATTACATGGTGTAAGATTCATCACCCGACTCTTGTTCGGAATCTTGTAATACCGGATCAGCTTTACGAAGATACTGTGGGCGAAGAACAAGCTGTTGCTATACCCAGAAGGGCTTATATCTTTGACGTCGTATCCTAGAGAAAAAAGGAACGGGATTCTGGACGTCCTCATAGCAGCAAAAAATGTGCTGACAGATTAGAAAGCGGCTTGTCAGAAAAGAATAACACGCACAAGTCACTTAGTCGGATCTGTATGGTACTTTGCCAGACTTTGTGATTTCACGTCCTGACTCTATAAATTCCTCCATTCTTTCTCGAATATTTTTCTCCAGGGTGCAGTGCCTATTCACTGGTCATTTTCTAAGATGGCTTTCGTACATTCCAGAATTTGGGGGACTGCACACGAGACTAAAACCCAGCTCACTAAGTCTATCCGAGGACAGTTAAAGTGGTGCAGATAGTCGTACTTTATACTACGCTAGTGTGACTCAATGATCATAGTTGTTTTCAAAACATGTGGAAAATAAGGATTTACAGACCGCGTCTATAGTTGCCACGGATCTGGTGCGTACCAATTAACAAACAGATAAGCCCATAGACGAAAGTAATTGCGAGAATAGCACCAGGCGTATAGCTCATTTAGACAGCCGATATGGATCTGTTCTTTGTCACGATAGGTACCATTCTTATCGGGCATCATCGAATGCATATTATAATGCCGGCTAAATATCTGTAAAACCGTGTTTCGCTCAGCTACATTGGCCGTCTCAAGTCTACTAAGCTGATCAAATTCGGTCGTTGTTGATAAACATTGAGATTGATTGTACCTATGTTCTCCACCAGGTCGACACTTTGGATTTGAGCCCCAACAGATTTCTAGCGTAGGAAAGAGAATTTTGGCTTCTTCAGGGAAATATCGCTTTTGAGTGTGCGTTTTGCCTGAATCTTGAAGTTTATTCTGAATCACTCTCTTAGCATGCCAAAAGCAAAGTTGGATTTTGGTGTTTGGCCAAACCAAGCGGATTGCTGAGATCTCTGCTTTGTCCTTATCGCAGCCGAAAAAAGCACGATTAAATCCGTAGTCTTTTAGAAGCTGAATAAATTTTCGTAAAAGTGTATTCCAGTTTGGAGCTATTGATACCTAATAGAAGGTAACATATTGGGACTTGGGTTCCGTCAAGCTCCGCTAGAACAGCAGATAAACTCATACCTGAATTATTTGTGTTATTAAGGGCTCTTCTGAATTGAATATATGAATATATTACCAGAGCTGTTCGTTCCATATGTAGCATCAATTACTAACTCTTGTGTTCGTAAAACAAGAGCTGACATTGTGCCATTGAAATATATTGCAAGGCCGCGTGAGTTTCCAGAAAAATATACTTCGTGCCGAAGTGTCCTCTCATACTCGCCCAGAAGTTTTGTGGCAGAAACAAATTGATCGGCATCCCGCCACCAGGTGTTCGAATTAGCACGTTGCCATTGANNTCAATGACTTGAGGCCACGAAATTTTTCTGCTGGCGTATGATCGTCACTATGGGAGTTTACATATTTCAGAGCTTCTTGGGGCAGCCTTATATCAACGTATAGAATTTGGTAGCTGTGCTGCAGGCTTACGTTCAAACGTCGATTAAGGGAATCAGTATTTAAAATTAACTTGCTTTGACAAGAAAATCTTTTCATCTAGCTTTAGTCCCACGTACCATTAGACTGCGACCGACAGAATTGGTCTTCGTCCTGAGAGCAAGAATAATAATGTGGGCATTAAATGAAAAATTCTTGTGGCTACTGGTTTGACGAAACTTATGGCCTCCTGCCTCTCGAACGTGATAAACCATAATGCCAATTCTTTCATTCAGCGGGCAATGGTCAATATTAGCTTCATTTGATAAGTCAAGTGAATGACCAAAACTAATAGTTAGTTGGTCGAGGTCATAACTATGTGAGAGATCGATTCGCTTTGTTTGGTCCCATTGATAACATCAACAACAGAGAAACTCCTAACGACATAACTTACAATTTTGCTCCAACTATTAATCTCATTGACAAAGCTATCCCATTCATCTACCT
>MCBS01025061.1:0-24567 GCA_003611235.1 Golovinomyces cichoracearum
ACATATCCTGATAGATCATCTACCTACTGTGAGCATATCATTCCTCTCCTCAGAATTAGAGAACTTTGACACTGCAATACCTTTAGGCGCTGCCTGAAAATCTGGATCAGGGAGTCTCACTATGTGAGCAAGTAATTGAGACTAAGAACATGCTGTTAAGAGTGTAAATGTCTTTCCAGAGCCCGCGATATCATCAAAATTTAGTAGTAACGGACGTGGGAACTGACTGCTAGCTAGCTCGGCAATATACTGGACAGCAATGACTGAGTTTAAATTTTTTGAGTCAGATGTAATTTTTGCAGCCATGAATCCAGCGATACAGCTTGACCAAATGGGTTCTTGGCTCTGATTCGCGTCTAAATATCCACTGATATCGGAAGACGATTAACATGAACTAACTTGTTATAGCTAAGGTCGATGTTACGGGACCCCAAATCATCGAACGAATCTGCTAAGTCCTCATGGCCAGGGCGTCGGCGGGCAAAGAGCTCAAAGTCCGCAAGGTCGGACTACAAAGGGTCCATACATTCTTCCTCGTGACCAGTCTCGTCAGAATTGTTCTCGACTTGGCGTGGCGGATCTATATTATTATCTCGCGGATGGTTTTGAATAGCATTACATAACTGGAACGCGTCTGTAAAAGACTCGTACTCCACTCAATCGACCATAAATCATCCTACGATAGAGACGAGTGATGGAGCATAAATTTTACGCAGAAGTAATCCATATATCCCCTCGGAGATTTTTAAAGGCGAAGTTTCCACTGTGACTAGTCCCACATCCGCAACCACTCGTACAAAGACAGGGTTTGAAGGGTTTAATTTCCACCAGGTTCCCCTAAACAGTTGCAGTATCGTTGAAGAATGGACCGCCTAGACGTAAAAGTCTCCGCCTCTGGGATAATCAACTCTTATTGCTCTGGTTCTGGCCTGCAGTCAAGATTTACTAGCATGCGCGAAGACTTCTGTAGTGGAATCTCGGGTAACATGAGACTTATCTCTTGTGCAGACCAGTCCAGTTCTTCATTTAGTTTGTTTGAGATTTAAGAAGCAAATGATAAAAGACTGCGGTCATTGACGTATGGAAGC
The DNA here is from genome assembly GCA_003611235.1 of Golovinomyces cichoracearum. NCBI lineage: Eukaryota > Fungi > Ascomycota > Leotiomycetes > Helotiales > Erysiphaceae > Golovinomyces > Golovinomyces cichoracearum. The sequence continues at coordinate 1,089 of MCBS01025061.1, forward strand.
ACTTGAGTTTGCAGTCCAACATATAATGCGGACGACATTTCGGGCTTTAACATATATTTCCCGATATACGAAAAGACTGCATGGTAACTTGTTGGTGGTTGAGTATCTGTATTTGCACGCCAGCTTATAGTATATTAGCTTTTTCGATAATTTATGCAGATCGGAAGTAGTCACCCATAGTGATTACGGGTGAACATTCGTTAAGAAGCGGGTCGTTACGGGCCGGCGAAAAAAGCCACGACTTCAGATTGATTTCGCGCGTCAAAATCGCGTCTGAAAAGAGTGGTCGAGGAAAAAGGAAGCGACAAGAAGACTTACCAGATTCTCGGTCTACTCGCATACAATAATTAGGCGATAAATTGGAGTTTTTCAGCAGACGATTCACCAACGCTGTGAACGGGTCCGGATTCCAGGCTGTTGTCAAGTTTCCCCAGTACTGGGCATAGGTAGCACGGGCAGCTTCGAAACCTTGTACAAGAGAAGAAACAGCTGGCAACCAAAAGAGACAGTGGAGATGCCTTGAACTGCGTGCCTGCCACTCAAAACGGTCTCAATAGTTAATAAACACAAACAGCGACTGTAAAAAAAGCTGTACAAAGGTCTGAAATCTGATTGAAAGATAATGTGCCACAATATGCAGATTATTCTGAACCGCTTGCCGGATAAACCGGCAAAATTACGGACTAGTATAATCTCGATCCTGTATGCCGTCTCATCCAGGAAGGTGACGGTGTTAGTCTTTCCACTGCATATATATCGCACTGAACGTCACAAAGACTGGGGAGGTATCCATAGAGAGGAACCGCGCTTTGGCTAGAAGACTATTACTCTTATTCCTCCAAGATTGGCGAGTACCTGTTATTACGGATCCTTGACGAACAATTTCGGTCACTAATTACTTGTCACCCTCCAACGCGTCCACAACTTCTTCGCGGTTCAGGTTATTAAGACTGAAAGGCTTAGATACATAGAATCAAGTAGCCGAAAAAGACTCTGTTCGTTTTTAAATTTTGAAAACCGAAATCGTCACCGCAGATGGCGGCCAAACTGACCGTCGCGGTAACATGTCATGTGACGTGCGTACTCGCGCAGATTGACCTTCCGTTATCACGGGGCGTTAAATTTAGCGCGTCCAGTGAGTTAGAAAGTAGGAAATATTCTTGTAAATAGGTGCTCTTTTCCAGATGCCTCTTCTAGGGGCGTAAACCGAATTGACGGGGTAGGAATCGTCTTTGGTTGCGGGGCAAGCTCTCAAAGGATCAGATCACACTCAGTTGTTGTTGTGTTGAGATTTAGGACTACTGATTGAGTGTTTACAAGTGGGAAACGAAAATGCTGTTCCAAAACGTCATTTGTGCTGTCCGATACGTCGTTTACAGGATCCGAGATAACTGTCAAGGATTCAATGAAATATCAGTCACGTGAGAGCTGAATAATTCGTTCGTCATCAATTGTAATGTGACGATAGCTTGGATTATGTTGTTTCATAAAATGTAGCCATGCAAATGTATTCCGTCGAGTGCGAAAGTCGACTTTAAATTCTTTTTCATATCTACAATGTTACAAGTATGCTATGTTTCAGCCCGTAGAAAGGGTCTTATATTGAACTCTATCCTGTAGTAGACGGCCGTACAAGTACAACATCTAACTCTGAAGGAAGATTAGGAAAAAAATCGCCAGTTTTAATAATGCTCTGCATCAAACTGACACGGTGACATGAGTAGTGACTTTTTTTTAAAAATTAATCTTGTGTGTGCAGCGTTTAGGCTTTGACACGAATGATTACGGAAGATATGTAATTCGTAGAATGACTCAGTTTGACGTTGGGAACGCTCATACTCAGGCTTCATTTGTAAATACCACTTCGAGGATAACGCCTTACGACATGTAACCTCTTCCGTGATTATCTACCTTGGAGAAAAGCGTGAAACCCCCAGGGTTATCTGAACATGCTTTCGTTTTTCTACAAACACAAATATTACCGCAAGAGAGTGGACTAAGGGTCTTGCTGGATTCGAACCAACTTCCTCCTGTCTCATGTGGGGCGTGTGTTCATGCTACCCAGACTCTACTTGGGAGAACGGCGTTCTGGCGGTATACTACATGGCTGAATACGTTGCAGAGACTGTCAGTCACTAAGATGTCTGAATTGCAGAAGTCAGCTAGCCTGCATTACTCTAAAATCTAAATAACCCGTAATTTATTCTTTGGGAACTTCATTCATTCGCCCCATTGTGATATTTAAGGTATCATTCCGATAAGTCGAAAGATCTTAATCAAAGTTCAAGACACTGTCCTTCCACTTATTGAAAGCTAGAAAAACCGCTTATCAAATCTGTTCAGTATTCTGTGCTAATATTCCTCCATCATAAAGCTCAAATATGTTGTCATTATGTACGTGAAACCTGCAACCTTCGAAATAGATCAGGCAGCGAGAATAGACACCGAAATCGACGCGACTATGTTCTTTCGAATATCCCAAAGAGAATCAAAAAGTTTCTAGGACGAAGTAATATTTAGGGAAATATATAGTGAGAGGTTAATGTAAAGTTTTTATTTGCTCTCATCGCCTTAAATCACACCTCTGATCGACGAATTAGAACTTTTGCTCAAACAAATTTAGTTCACAGAAGAAAATCTATGGAGAATCCATACAATCCGTTCTAAATCTCAATCTCGTTGTGCGCTGGGCGTTAGGTAGAAGCCGAAGTATATTCAAGAACTGCGAATAGCATATTGATAAAGTTAGATATTAGTGTCGCGGATCGTTGTCCTGGCGTCAGTCAGCATTGGTCACCACAAGAGCTGACGTTTCTATTGAAAGAGTGTGCTGATCTTTAGCTCCCCCTGCAGATTCAAAAATCCCATCTTCCCCAAAAAGAACTTTGGGATGCATTGTCACTTATGTCTTTCTGACGAATAAAACCTCTCCCTGGCACGTTACCAAACTTTTCATAGTTTTCATGAGAAAAAACAGCTTTGACGTGGTTTATTTCTCGGTACCCGTTGACTTAGTGAATGTTAGGTTCGTTTTTTTTTTCGGAAAAAAAAACCATCCTCCAAGGATTTTACATCAGATGGTAAATGAATCTACGATATCTCCCCTTTTAGTTGCTGTAGATGCTGTTGATCCGTCTCAACAAACTCTTCGATGATGGCTTTTTGAAAACGTAGTATTTTCCTATCAGATATCCTATGTACAGGGATATTTTGGCTGGTTTTTAATCATGTGATAAACCAACACGATTACCTGATCGAGCTGGATTAGTCATCCTCGCGCCAAAGTAGAGCCTGAGAGCAACTTGACTATCCGTCAGACTCTATATTTACAGTGACTCTAACAGTCTCTAGATACTGTTCCGCGTCTATACAAGGGCTTCTTATTATCTCTCTCGTACATGATATCTAGTCAGGTTTTAACTTGCAGATTATTCGACCTGTAATACGTGCCGTGAGAGGGCACCTGAAAGGTCTTCAGAGTCCATTGACCGACCGCAACGCCCTGCTGAGAATAGTATGGATCCGGGAGATATATCTGGTATTCTCCCAGGATTGAGTTAAATCGAAGAAATGAGAATTGTCCGATCACACGTGCAAATGGTCCTATTCCGGTACAGAAGTCATCGACATCACTACTCATGTCTGGGTAATCTACTCCCTCAAGCTCGACACGGATTTTAGTCTTCCAAGCACTCCGCAGAAAATGGACACAAATAGATAGAGCCATAGGCCAGACTGGAATCATCGGTAACGGGCGAGCGGGCTCTGGCAAAACAGTTCTGTAGTATGGTAACATCCAACACGGCAATCACGATAGCAAGGGCAAGAATGAAACTTGATGAAAATTACCGACTCAGTTTAACAAAATATTGAAATTCACACGCTTCCAGTCGTAATAGAGACCTCGAGATAAAGATGGCGTATCGGACCTATCCGGAACTTTTCTTACTACCTAGACGCACCAATAGATTGCTTTTCGCCGCCAGGTCTAGGCACGGGGATTTGGCAGCAAACCATCGCCGGTTCAAACATACAGACGTCGAACTTTACTACTCTTGTGGGCAAGAAGAAAAACCCGAACATCTCAGTTCTGTCAACTCACTAGGAGAAATAACGGCCGACATAGAAACACTCAGGCACGATAGACTCCAGATATTGTAAGATGAACTCCAAGAACAACAGCAGGTGCGAAAGCCTTTCATGAAAAGTATGGTGGGACCAACCAAAAAAGTAATGACAGTGAACAAACATCTATTACCAAATATAATACATAATTACTCATATTCATATACATATGTATTTACCGTAGCCTGGGAAATTTCCATACGATTCGGTATGACATAGAATTGGTGTTATATACATCTCAATAACTCTTGAGGTACTCGGGTTGCTAGTTCAGATTAGTTAGGTATCTGTAGATAATAGACATGCCTAGTGGCCTTCGGCTACGCTGGCACGCGAATTGCACTTCGGGAGGTGCGAGGCTGGGTATAATCCCGTGAACCTGCTTGGCGTTAATCAGTAATAAAGGTAATAAATATCACTGATCATGGTCGGATGGTGGAGTGGTGCACCGTCCAGGCTGTTCTCCCAAGTAGAGTCTGGGTAGCATGAACACACGCCCCACATGAGACAGGAGGAAGTTGGTTCGAATCCAGCAAGACCCTTAATCCACTCTCTTGCGGTAATATTTGTGTTTGTAGAAAAACGAAAGCATGTTCAGATAACCCTGGGGGTTTCACGCTTTTCTCCAAGGTAGATAATCACGGAAGAGGTTACATGTCGTAAGGCGTTATCCTCGAAGTGGTATTTACAAATGAAGCCTGAGTATGAGCGTTCCCAACGTCAAACTGAGTCATTCTACGAATTACATATCTTCCGTAATCATTCATGTCATAGCCTAAACACTGCATACACAAGATTGATTAAAAAAATATCGCCAGAACAGAGTACCGGCTGATGACAAGTTAATAAACCTATTCATTTAGCTGTATCAACTAAAACATCAAGTAATTCTTTCATATCTGCGCATGTTTAAAAAAAATTCGACACCTAAAAGGATCCATCTGCCGAGGTACTATTCTAAATTCAGATGTAGTGCGTAATCGATCATAAATATTTAATTTTCATTTGGCGACGTGCGAGTTAGTCAAATTCAATTTACCCCATAGCTTCAGCAATTTCTTCATCACTCAGAGCCAAAATCTTGAATACCGAAAGCAATGTGTAAAGAATTTTAGGTTTCAAGAGTCTGAGAAGCTTTGAGTCATTTCTCTCTGCCGTGAATATTTACATAAAAACATGGCAAGGAATAATTTGATGCCAGGCAATTGTATTTTTGCTAACTGTGTGTTCAAATAGAAATTTAAGATCTCATGTAATGACCTTTTGCTCAACATTTTTCTCTACTTTTTAAAGAGAAGCAGCTAGTTTGGGAAAACGATCAGTGCATCGAAGAACTTAAGTCGTTTTTTCTCATGAACAAAGATCCACTCACCTCCGAGTAAAATTTGTAGAACCGACATCCATTCTCTCTATCTCTTCTATTTGTTGGTGTCCCTTGACAGTCACTGATCTATTGCATTTTCCCAAACGCGTTCAATTATCTATAACTTTAAATTATCCCTAAAGAGATAAAACGGCCTGTGTGGTAATGTGCATTCATTTAGGTTTGTGTCGAGTCGGCGTATCATATAGAATGTGGTTAGAACGATCTTATAGGAGGTTCTTGGTATAAGACACAAGAATCCAATGGGTACTGGACAGAAATCATAAAATGATACCAATACCGTATTTTGGCTTAACTGATACAACATTGCAAGATCAGGCGTTAAGTATTTTTCTGCACCTCTTCGTGGTGGCGCCTGGGAACCCTTTCTCTCCGGAGAAAGGAGCTAAGCTGAGAGGCAACCGACTCTTCTGGTTCCCCATCCAGCTCCGCGGGTCTTGATCGTCTTCGTTTCTCCAGCATATTCCCCCAGCACCCCCTCAACAAAGCCTCCCACTATCGTCCCAGTTATATCGAGAGAAGAGCTTTGCATTACCAGACAAAACACTGACAAACCCCAATTTGAACAGGCTATCGGCACAATTGGTCAGGCGCTGGTTGGACTTCCTAGAAATGGTAGGTTGGGTTCTTACATGGTTTTGTTCAGGGGGCAGACTGCGGCTGCCCGTCGTAAAAGAGTACGGGAGGAATGGCTGAGGTTTTCTCTCCGTATGAGTTTTTCCCTCAGTCCGTGGCCCTTGGGTCATGATGAATGCGTTCCTACCCATCGGACCTGATGCAACTAGCTGGTTCAGATGTAGGTAATGGGAAAAATTGGGCACCGGATGGACACTACTGTAGCTTGGAGGATCATATATTCTAGACATCTTTCATACGTCTTATATACCATATAGGATGATGGCCTGGCTCACATTCGACAATAAATAATACACACGCACATACAAAACCCCAAGCGTTCTTCCATCTTATATCGACTACATCCTTGACCACGAATACAAAACCAAACCCCCTGATATGCCCGTTGTACGTACCAAAGCTTTTAAATTTATTTTCGAAAATCTTGCATCAGTAGACAGGAGCCCTTCCTTTTTTTTACTGCCAGTGTCGGTAAATAGGTGAAATACATTAACGTTTTTAGTAGGTCGGGAACAAATTGTTGGGATTCCGACATAGATAAGATAGGTTTGTTGAACAGATGCTCATTATGGAGGTAAATGTGTATATAAAGAGGAGAGGGATAAAGGAGTGGAGGGTGGATCAGACTGCACTTTGGAATACAGAATCATTTACCCTAATATATACAAACTGACTTCGTGACAGTGAACAACTCTTAGTCGTTCGAGTTTTACCAACAGGCACTTGTTATGTCAACAATTCAAAGATATATAAACTGGAGAATAATCGCATGATGCAAACCCGCACAAGGGAAAATTTTTCAGTAAAGCTACGCGAGACTAGTTAACAATGTAGATCGGGCTACAATCCATCAAAATTCTAATATCAAAATTGACTCACTATAAAAAAACGCCTAAACTAGAGACCCGTATAAGACTGTTACTTCGTCTTCATGAGGATGTTGCCTTTGAAAATATTCAAGTTATGCCCTGGATACACATATCAGAAATCTAAGCTAGGATCTGATGGTCAACTTCAATCCAGTATCCTTCGAATCAAATCCAGGTCCGCGCTCTATTTAAGCTCAGTAAATACTAAGCCTCTGGCTGAAAATGTAGCCTCAATTAATATCCTTGTTGATGTTGAAATGCGAAGTCTGAGCTACAGTTGTTACGCTGTATAAAGTACCTGATTGATGATTAAACAGTCATTAACTAGTAAGGAATTCTGATCACGATTCTATGAGAAGTAGTTCAGAATCAATTGTAGCAAGATGATAATTGATAATTTTCCATGAAGGGGAAATATTTTTCACTTAATGTAGGAATTAACCGAATAACTATGGTGGTGGTTACGCTCCCAATTAGACGCTAGTCTAAATAGGTACGTTGTTTAATTCACTTATTTTCACCTAGGAATCTGCCTTCTATTATAGATTATCGTATTAATAAACACCCATTACTTCCAATAATTGATAATTTCATTGATAAGGTGTCTACATGGAAGCTCCATCATGTCTTGAACCATCCGCGTATACATGACACTACAAATCTTTTTTTTGAGCTAAGCATAGTAAACGTCACAACCGAAGCGATCATGGAAGCACTCACAGTAGTAGTCAGGTCTCTCTCATTTCAGTGTTCCCTTTACGAGAGAACGATACATCTACGAACACATAAATCACGTCTTAGATTTTCCGCCTCCAAAAAATCCAAACGCCTTTCGTACGCCAGTTTTTTCTCTTCCACTGTAGAAGAAAAACCCGGATCCTCCCGTGCTGCCCCTCCGTATCTTAATTCACACGATATTGGCCTTGGTTTAACAGCCACGTATAGTCTCCAAGCTTTCGATGCCACCTCTGTGGCTCTTCTCAACATATGGAATCGGGCCATGCTAACCAGAGTGGAGCCCCATCTACTTAAACCTGCGCTCCAAGTTGCATACACTGCTATGGCTATGACGTCGTGAACGACATTAAATGCAGACTATATCCGAAGCCTTACAGGCCCACTAAGGCGTATTCTCAGATAACAGTCAACTGTCAAATTAATGGCAAAACGCGTCTAGATTTTCAAGCTAAATCTAATTTTATGAAAAATTTTCCTTGAAAAGTTCAAAATTCAAACATTACCAGTATCTAATCATGTACCACCGAAAAAAAGATCTCTTAACATTCACCCGGTGCTGGTGTAAACCTTCGGTATGCTCTGCATTTCTGAGATAGCTAAGAAGAATAGCATCCGAGTTAAAGCCAAAAGCTATTGTACTAATAACTAAGGGCACATTTCTACTGTTATGAGTTATGTAACTTTTTGCCTAATTTTTGTCTCAGAATACGTAAGAGTCTATCATTCCTGGAGCTATTTCTAAATTGGACTATCATTATTCCTGATGATTACCACTATATACATAAATAATTACTCGGTTTCTACTTCTAGAAATTAGAGGTCTTTGTATCATACACATCAAAGGTGCAAAGGTTTTTCCCGGTGATAGAAGAGGTAGAATACTCTGACAAAAATAAACGAAAGCTAATATTTAGTCAACGACTTCTCGTTAATCTTATCTCGCCATTCTCGCTCAAGACCTCTAATCTTCCCTCATAATAAATTATTCTACTTTGGCGACAGATCAACAGCTTCAAATACCAAAGGGAGCTTACCTCGTCAATGACCGACCATTATGGTAATAGACTAAGCTCGGGGTATGGCTTATGATGAATTGTTTCTCTAATTGAGCTACGTAACAAGACGGAGCACAGGAAGTTGGGGAGTAGTATAGGAAAGAGAAAATTTATTGATGGGTTTCATGATTCTTACAATTTTTGGCGGGGATATCGACTTTGGTAGGGGTTTTGAGCGCCAAAACTTGTGCTCTAGTAATGCGACCGACGTTTGTTTCGGTAGATGTACGGGGGTTAAATCGACTTCGACCAATACGGCAACAGTTGGTGTAAGGTAAGACGGGGTCATGGAAACAAAAATATTGGTGGATGATATCGAGGGTACAGACAAGACGCAGGCACCGGATCTCGAAATTGTATTTTCATTTCCTTTGTCTTTCATGCTGTAAATGGTAAGTTTTCGTGATAATTTACCCTAAGCCGTGCCCTGTAGGTGCCAGGCTAGTGCCCGGTCGTGTTTAAAAAATCCATTTTCATTATCTCTGTGTCATGGCATTCTCTCGTCAGAAAAATCCATAAAGTATTTTCATCGACAAAACCTTAAAGCAGCTTCCGAAGCTTTTTCTCGCTCCCTCCAAAAACAAATTTCGGCAGCACAAGTTTGACAAAATGTTCATGGGTGCCACTTCTCTCCAAAAATTTTTGATCTCATGTGCCTCAATTAGCCCAGTCCCATTTGTAATGGAAGAGAACTTTGATACACAAATACACAATCAAACGAAAAGGCTCAAAGTGAACGAACTACCAGCTTATCCAGTTGAGTTAGATCTACATACCATTTGGTCACACCAACAAGAACGACTATGATTCAATTTTTGATTCACATGACGATGTGCAGATATCCGACCCTCCAAAAGTCTTTCTGACCAAATCCACCGTGTCGAACGGCAATCAAAATTTTTCTAAGATTTAGCTATCAGTCTGAGTGAAAAGGCTACACCCTAAAACCTTGATAACACCGCTTCAAAGTAATCAGGAGATAAATTCCATGCAGTCTAAAGCAGAGCATGGTGAAAATGCCATCAAACTAAATTGCTCAGCTTCAGTTACATTTTAATGTGTTACATATTATTTTTATTTCATAGATGGTTGACATTTTTACGATCAAAAATTTTATCAGGGTGTTGGTTTGAATATTGGTTTAAGGGGCTAGATATATCTGGATAACGCATTTTTTTCTCTCTCTACTGGTCAAGGATACTTCGTGTGGTTATAAAATCTAACTATGTCTAAGAAATTGATTTCTTCATGTGGATAATATCCAGCGTCACATTTTTTCTATCTATCTAGGTTTATTGTTTCTTAAGTTCCCTGATAACTTTGAACAATCTTAAACATCTTTTCCCCCCAAGTTTCTATCTTTTAACTTCGAACTTCCTATCTAAACTGCTCGGTAAACTGGCTCTTACTTCCTCAAAGATGATTTTAGTAGCTCATGAGTTGTTTTCGCAGTATCATAAAGCCTTTTCACTTCTGTAAAAAACATAGTGCTTCAGGTTAGATAGGATTGTATCAATCACGAATTAAAAAAAAAATCACATCTTCTCACTGATTAAATATATATATATATAAGAAAATAGAATCTCTTCGGAAAAATGAAAGAATTTTCTCTCCATCTTTTAAATGAGGTCCATAATTTGATGTAAGGAGTGGAAAAGAATGAAATTTAAAAATGAGAATATAAATCAAATAAAAATTTAACTGTTTTATATTGTTCTTTTCCGATCGTCAAAGAGAAGAATCTACTAATCCATCCATCTATACTCCACAGCCTCCCTCAAATGCGAAGAATTCAAAATTTTTGCAATCATTTTTAATCTAGATTTGCAGCAGCGAGGAGAGTTTGACTCACACTGAAATCACGGCCGGATCCATACAACATCTCCATTAACTTGGCTCTCTGCTTCTCTCTAACACTTCCAAGGTAGCCTGAGACATTTTCTAAACCATTTATTTGTTCCACGAGACCGATAGTGCTGGCATTGCCACGTAGTAAAGGTGAGACTAATTTTCGGCGCAAGTTTTCTAAGTTAGCCTTCAGAGCTAAGAGCTTGCGGTTGTGGTCCTCTAAGAGGCCTTTGTTCTGAAGTGTCATAGATCGAATATTCCTCAGAAGACTTTTATTCTTTTCAAATTTATGAACCATGCTCGAATTTCGCCCGAAAATCCTAGTCCAGAGCTTCGAAAGTTCTTCCTCCAGGGCGCTCTCTTGGACATTATCTTCACGGGTGACAGTCCGAGCTAGATTCAAAAATCGGTGATCGATGGCTGAAAATAGAGAGAAGAGGGCAAGGCTATGGGTTAACTCAGTATTTATCGCATCTTCTAAAACTGAAAGGAATTCTTGGAAAGTCTTCTGTAGAGTAGCTTCGGTACGCTGCTGAATACTGTGACCGAAGATGAAAATAATCAATGTCCCGAGCTGAGTCGGTGTCCCAGCCGGAGTTTCGAGAACACCCCAACGTCGCAGTAGCGTATTCATATTATCAAAGGCGGTTGTAAGAGAAGAAGGAGGTGGGATACTATTTAACTGACAGAGTTCGCGACGTGCCCAGTCCATGACAATCAAGATTCTGGATCGCGTTATTTTCACTTCTTCTACAATATGAAAATCTCACACATAAATGTGTCAGGGATGAATAATAAAAAAATAGAGAGACAAAAAGCAAACATACCCATCAATATCACCATCAACATTAGCAAAAAACCTGCTGAGCTCAATGGCCAATTTTTTGAGACTTTCACTTAGATCGTCTAATTCTTTGACGATAATAGGTGCTGATGTCATGTTCGATATCCGTACACTCTCCCCTAGATCCCAAACAGCAATACCTGTTGCCTGTAAGTCACCAATCTGCCGTATCCCATTCTCCGAGTAAAAGATGAGAGGCTCAAAGGCTTTAGCAAGACCAGCAACTTTGATAAGATCGGGTACGGGAGGGATAGCCCCAGGCTGAAACAGGGTTCTGAAAGTCAGTAATGAAATCAAGGTGATAATGATAGAGGTAAATAAAGAAAGCCATGAGTTTGTTATACGCTCAAATTTGGCCTTGATCCATAATAACCACGCCTCGAATGGTTCAGTTTTATGTTGCACTTCGGCTCGGACCGAAAATCGGATGTCTATAGATGTCTTGTTAGAACTTCACAGCGTACATTATCATCTGATTAATGGGTCTATACAGTTGTTTTTATTTCCCCATGGTTCCATATCTCTTGAATCTTCTTGGCTTCTTGACTGCTCTGGCAGTTTGACACACGTCTTGCGAAAATCACCCTCGGTCCCGCAAAATGCATCGGGACTTGGACTACGTCTCTTCTCTGGGCTTAAACTTCCACTAGGTAACCGCGTCCTTGCTGCTACCGCTAGTGTTTCATCTTCATCAAAGTTTGTGAAGTCAAAGTTAGGACTACTTTCTATACTTTGACGCCGCGATCGCCCTGATAACATCGGAGGTCGCTTCCAAAAGCAACTACTGCGATTCCCATAACTATCGCGACGCCATGCTGGCGGACTGTATATACCCCCGCTAGTAGACTCGGCTTGTTCTGATTCTCCATCTGAACGAATATCTAAATTCCGACCCGAGTTGGTTGACAGAGAGTGCATCTTTCGTCTACTGGAAAAGGGACCAATACTACTTTCGTTTTGCTCAAAATCCTGAAGAGAGGCGATTAAGGAAGGATTATTGGCGAAAGCTTCCTCTAAGTCTTCGATCGTTACCATTTTTGGCGCCAAGTCTCGATGACTGAGATTATTAAACTCCTTAAAAAGCTCTTTTTCTTATCTTATTTTCACTCCTTCCTATCAAGCTTGCGACTTGAATTCCATTTGAGCCAGTCAAAGCAAAAATTAAGATGGAATTTTGAAATCTTTGTTTCCTTAAAGAAAAGTTCTTGCGATTTTGTGAAAAATGGATAAAATTGGGGGGTGGGGTTATGTCGCATTCTTCTTTCTTGCCCTCTAAGTTTTGGCGACGGGAGGCGTGGCACGCGCATCAATTGGATTAGTCTATTTTTTTCGCTATTAAATCTACTGTGGATGGAAACAATGATCAAGCATTCAAAATAAAGAATATTAGGCCTCTCCTGTAATTTTGTATGGACATATATTAAACAAGACACCCAAAAAACAGATTAAGTTTAAGCTTTATGTCAATGACTGTATGAGCCGATAATCATATGATAATTGCTTCATTAATGGCCTAAGGCAAAGAGGCCGTGCACAAGGCCACAAGGCGACGTTGAATGTATACATCGATCAATTTGCATCTGATTTTTATGAAATTTAATCTTATCATCAGACATATTTGCTTCAATTCTATCGCCAACTTTATAGCTTCAAAAATTTTAGTACTCTAGATTCTCTTATTTTCAGTGATAGGTTGATCTTTTCTTGTTTGATTCCAGATATTAATTTCAAAAGTAAGGGATTGTGGATCTACAGACGGAGCGGGCCGAGATCTCCTAGCCAAACCTAATCAAACATGGACCAAGCTGCTAGTTATCTGGTTGGAGGAAGTTCAGCTCTGCGCCTTAGACCTAGCCTTACCGGCTCCACCCGTCATGTGCATTTGACAGGATTTAAAATAAATAAGCAAAACAAAAAGAACAGACCATGAAGTGCTTCGCAAGATCGTTACAGCTACAGCTGATCGCAATTCAGTTCGTCGGTCGATAAATTGGATCAAACACTCCTAAGTTCAGTTCCTCTTCATTTTCCGATTCAACTTCGTTGTCATTCCAAAACTATCCATTTAATGATTCAACTAAGTCAATCCGGCAGATTTTGCAGTCGGTTCCTTTTTAAAATTGAGATACTTCGAGAACTCCATCTCATCAACAAAGAGCCACTCCGAGAGCTAAAAAACCGCTCCTCTCCCATGCGAGTTAGCAGATATAACCGTAAAAGGTAGGCAGCGCAAAAGGGCCTGGAATGCACGGATTTTTTTATATCTTACAAGCATGATCAACAGTATTGATGTTATTTGTACTTAGTTTTAAAGAAAAATAAAGGGGGATTTTTTTTCTTGTTAATCACACCAAAAAAGTTGCGTCAGCTCCCATACATTCAGATTCAAGCTAGGCAATTTGACCTATCTCAATTTACTCTCTTTTCATGATTAGAAGGAGATGTACAATAAATAAAAGAAAAGATGATATAACTTTCTGACAACAACTGCCTCCTAATTCAACAACTAATTCCCGAGACAAGCACAAGCCACCAGACAAAAATTGCCTGAAGTCGTCATGAGAGAGCTCGATTAGCTCTTCTAAAAATTCCGATTGCACCGCAAGCAAAGTCAGATAATTCTGATGTAAAGCCCTACGTTGCACTTCCTCATTATAGCGCCTGTGAAATTTTTCTCTCATCAGAAAAAAAGTCAAGTAGAGAAGCATCATAACCTTCAGGATTTCCACTCAACTCAGCCGGTCTCGATCATCTTCGTCTCACACATTACTCATAGCACCCTCTCGCCAAAACTGTCCGCTTTTTTTCTCGGAGGATACGAAGCGAAGACTCTATGTCTCCAAAAAAATTAATAACCCGATATAAATAGGCTATTGGGATAGGTTGTCGGCTGATGGCTAGAATTTCTAGGAATGCTAGGTTTGATTTCTATGCAGTTTATTTGAAGAGACTACGGGTCCTCATCTAAAATTATAGAAGAGCAATTCCTGAAGGTTTATCTCCGAACAGTGGTTCACCAGCAAATTTTTCGCTACGTTATTTTCCCTCGGTCCATGGCCCTTGGATCATGGATCATGGCGATTGCGTACCTAATCTCTCAACTTGATTTAAGTTACTTCATGGGAGAAATCCGGCACTTAGAGGAACTTGCCATAGATTTGAGGACCAAATGTTCTCGATGTTCCCCAAACGTTTCATGTCACATAGTGTTATGGCGATGGCAACGGGAATTTAGGCATTGTCATTGGAAATAAATTTAAAAAGCTGGTTCCACCTGAGAAGAAATTTGGGAAGGTAAATGAGGAAAGAAAAGATGGATAAAAAATTTAAAGAGGTTTTTTATCAAAAATGAGATAAGAAAGAGTCCAATAAACGAGTTAACAACATACAAAAATACGATGCTGGGGAACTGGCGACATGTCTAAGCTAGCTTTCTAAGTATTCAGAGACTGTGTGACGGGCTAACACTAATGCAGATGAAAAAAAATGATGGCCGAAATATCGTCTTTTTTTTTTTTACCGGCAATCTAGCCACGAAGGTAATTTTAAACAAATTATCTCCCTGTTAAGCTCTATCTCAAATAGCTGCAATTTTTCACCAATCACGATATTTCTTGTCTCAAGGCATAAATATTGGGACGACGGTAAATAATGATCAATCAAGATCCCCCTACTTGTGAGGCTAATGCCTAACCCGTAACAGACGGTGGCTAAAGCATGAAACCTACTACCTAACACACCATAATCTTAGCCCTGACTAGATCTAGAGTCCAAGCCTTGATATCTGGAATATCTAGCCACCGATTCCAAATATCGAGTCTCTCTACAAACCTTTTGAAAAACAAAAATAAGTAGTGGTGCCGACTAGCCAGCCGCTGATACTGTTTCTCATTTTTCACATTTGTATCAAATACCCATACCATGACACTAAAATATTTTCTATTCGACTTAGTTACATTTTTCTAGAATAGTACATCTAGTAAGCTAAGTCGATTTGAAGTAGAAATATCTTTAGTAAGATCACAGATGAAGTGTAAGAAGAAGTAATTCAAGAAAATTGAGATTGTTATTTTTTCTGTTTTCATCTCTAATCTAATTCTATCCTTCATTACATATTTCTAATCTAAATTATTCCTACATCAATGCAAAACTAGATTCTCATACGGAGTTGGTTAAATGAATTCTTAGTGTGATGTGTACTATCTGATATTTGCTACAGTTTACGCTAAATTTCGGAATATGGCCCTAAAACTAAAAATGCCTTTACTGCGATAACATGACATACGCTTATCATGTTGAAACCACCTTGAGAATTAGCCTGTGTTAAAAAAGGAAAGGATGAGGATAAAACATTAGAGTTGAATTAGGACCGCAAAAATCTCCTTTTCCAAGCAAAATTTCACGCGGGTGTGGAAGTTTTTTTCTCGGGATAGTGTGTGTAAAATGTATCGAGTGCTTTTAAGTCTTTTACGGATTCATATGGCTCCCATGATGATACTATTTAACGTCTGTGCAGAAGAGCAGATATCTACTGACACGTGACCTCATTTCCCATAAGGGACATAGGACGCAATTTGGCTCCCATGATAGAATAAGGTTATTGAGATATCTGACGAGGAAAGGATTTATACCTCGTGATTTGGGATCTAAGATTTTTTTTTTCCAATAATATATTCGAGCTCACTATCTACTATGATAGGGGACGGTATTTGACTAATTTATGCAGACTAGGGATTTTTACTGCTTGGCTTAAGATTTGAAACACAAAAGACGGGATGTACTTCCATTGTGAGGAGGAGATCGAGTTTATATGTATGAGGAGAGCTTCTTTAAAATCTTCAACAAGCTGGAACGGAATTTATTAGAGCTCTCCGCCAAAATATCTTAGGCTTAGCGGATTTCTGGCTAATTAAAACTTTCAAGACATTCTAGACGCTGTCGATATTTTTTTCATATCTCGTCTTTTTGGAGGTATACTGATGCGATAAAAGATCTAGTCACAAATTTTATGGCCATAATATGTAAAAGAATGAACTTTAGCAGATGATGATGTGGAATTACTAGAGGAGATTTTGGTCATAGAGAGATAGTCATGCCTGTTATCTTTTTGTTAATTACAATATCTTAGACGATATTGCTGAAGTAGCGAATTTCCAAGCTCCGTTTTTCTATCAGTTTGAGGTCGAAAGGTGCTACTAAAATGGAAGTCAACCGATAAAAAAGACGCGATTTGAAGCGCTAGATTAGAGGAAATAATTGGATTACTATCTGAAGTAATTGATTCTGGCAGTTCATGGAATCGAAAAATTTTGTTCTTGAGTAGAATAGGATAGCTAGATCTGAAGTTGAAATCTGGTTCTATTTGGTATAAAATCTGCTATTTTAGTTAGTCGATCCACAACTATCAGCATTGCGTCGAACCCTGATAGGTTTGGAAGCTCAGTGATAAAGTCTACCGAAATTGATTTCCATAATATTCGTAGAACTTCCAAAGGTTTAAGATATCCGAAAGGCACATGCTTAACTGACTTTATTCGAGAAAAAGTGTAGAAATTACATAAGGATTGCTCTGTAATAATCCTCAACTTCGACCATTGAAAATCTGGAGAGGTTTGTTGAGAAATTTTTGCCCTATCCATGTGTCTTACGGCAGGATGATAATTCAGATTTTAGATGACTTTGGTTCGGACCTTTTCCGGTACATAAAAACTTCCGAGACAAGTAGTAGTTTTTGACTACAAATATCCTCGCAACAAAAGTCGATACGAGGGTGGCTAGGCAAGGATAAATTGATAACTCTAATGATTTTTTGGCTTAACAAATCCGCATTCAGCGAATTCAAAATCTCTTTCTCGAAGGAGTCATGTAGCTTGAGCACTGAAGTTATCTTCTGGGTCTCTATAGCCAAACAAAACAAAGCCGAATCTTCTATATTCAACAGCAATTTTTTTGGTAAAGCCGCTTCTGATGATATAACAAGGTCGTATGGCGTGTCAAGATTTTTTTTTTTGGAGTATTGTCATCTAATCGACGAATTAAGGCATCTACTCTTGAATTTTTAAGTCCTGGCCGAAATTTAAGAATTGAATCGATTTCGGCAAGTTCCAAGGCCTTTGTAACTTTTCTACATTTGAGTTTTCTTTTTATTATGAATGCTATAAAATTTCAGTGGCCTGTGAATTCTCGAACTGGTTAGTTAAGATTGCAAACATAATTTCAATAACCTTTCAGACTTTCAACAATAACAAGAAGTTCTTCATCTCCACCCGTATAATTTATTTCTGGAGAATAAATCTCTCGAAAGTAATAGGCTACCGGGTGTAATTTTTTTTGATAGCATTTGAATCAGAATGGTATTGAGAGAACACAGTAGACATGACTTTATCTGAGGCATCAGTTTCTAAAAATCTTTCTAGAGAAGAGTTGATATATGGGAGAGCGGGATCTATTGTGAATACTAAATCCAAATTTTCAATTGTAGATTAGCAGTCTTGCGACTAGATTTATTAATTTTTCTTACGATAAAGAGAAAGAGTGGCGCGACGAGTTCGGAGCAGTTCTTGATGAATCTTAGGTAGAATTTGGCAAATCCCAAAAACTATTGTTTACCTCGAAAATTAATTACAGGTCTTCAGTCTTTGATAATTTTTAATTTTGTAGGATTCCATAAGGGGATCATGTCGGATTGTCATAAATGACAGCTGTACACCTAAAAAGCTTGACGTCGGCAACTAAGATCTTTGGTCAAGGTTATTCGCTTAATTTGCTTTTTGATTTTCTATTTGTCAGGATTCTTTTCCAAGCAGTTGGAGTTAGATTCTTTATGTGAGTATTCGTATATAAATAAAGGAATCATGACTGCTACGGATCTCTAGTTTAGCAGTCCACCGTTAAATATGTTCATATTGAAACACCCCTAGTAAAGGTGATGAGCCTCTAATAATGTATAGGAGCTGATTGCAGTGGATGTGCGAGCGTATACATTTCTAATGATACAGGACTGTCGTCAATTTTCAGTATTATCCGTGTTTCCTATCTGCGGGCAGCTATTTATCCATATTTGTACAGGGATTACTTGAACTAATTACATAATCGAAATAGCACCGGCGATCCATCACAAAGTCCCTATCAATGACGTGCTCCTGACAATGTTTTCAAGACTTCTACATTTTGTATTTCTTAAATTACAATTTTTTCTGTTCATTCATTTGCGAACGTTTCTGTGTCAGAACCTACAATAAATCCAGGCCTTGTTTCAGTTTTGGATTACGTTCTGAACACTCGGTCATTTATTTCCTCCGATCATAGTCATAACAGTAACTCCACAAAACCGAGAAAAGTTATTGAATTAATATCAAACTCGTATTCCTCAGGCTTACAGAACAAACCCTAACCTTTAAGTTCCCGGAGAATTATTCGACTATAGCCCTCTTGATGATCTGAATCTTCAGAAAGAAATCAAGATTTCATCCAAGTAAATGATTACAAACGTGTCAAAGAAGACTCGCAGGACATCATTTAAAAATTGCTGGCATGTTTCCGGTGTAATAGTCTATCCGAGCGGCATAAATTAATATTGTTATACTTGAATTAAGAGGTATGAAAGTATATGTAATCGATAAAAGCAGAGTTCGTTATGGATAGTGAGATAAAGCAGACTGTATGGAAGTTAAGATGTTCTGTTAATCGTTGTTATTCCTAAGACTGAATGCTACGCTACTCTATATAGTACATTGCTACAGTAGAGTAGAATATGGAACTACAGAATATGAAACGATTGATAACTTCAGTTACTTCCAGTCACGAAATGGTTACGAATATCGTTTCGTAACATGATTGGTCAGTCTATATACGGTTATGAAACACTGAAATGACTATTATCAAGTGTAGGTCGTCAGATAATAGCTGTCTTGCCAGAAGACTGTCTCGCAAAATCTCAACGCGCTCAGATTAATCAGTAATGAAACGGTCTTCATTTCCAAGGGGTGGCGGTAGTCTATCATACTGAGTGGCTCCCCATCGCATCAGTCTAAACGTGTCCGACGGTAAATTCTTTTCTTCAAGTTTTGACTTCCAATATTCCATTTTTACAGATGCTACTATGGCTCGGAATGCTTTTTTGCGAGTTGACTGCTCGGAATTTGTACTTGATGCTTTTTATTCAAGATGCGCAGCCTTGAACTCTAGGATCCAACAGGGAGCTCATCTACCAGTACTTTTGTCAGGAAGTTTGCCAACCGCATCTAGTGCACAAGTTAGGCTCCGGTTGAGACCTTCAGCGCAAGCTTCAATTTCTTCTACCGTGTTTAGAGTAGAGATTGCCGGAGTCTATAGTGATAATAAACGCGCGTATTGAGAAGGCTTGTCTTTCGGTACCCTTAGTGGTCTTCTAACAGTCGGAGCGGTGAAAAAATTACAAGGCACAGAGTCACATATTGGTAGGTGATCACTAGTCATACACTCTTCTCGTTCTACCGAAGAATTTGAACCGGTAATTTTTGACCAAGCTAAGTCTAATTTATTTCCTGCGCGATTCGTTAGTTCACCTATAGTTAGACCAGTAAAATTGTTTTCCTCGGCCCATCTTTCAATTTCCTCGCCTTTTCCGTATAAACTAGAGACACTTGGTTGCCAAGCCTAGTGTACCGAGTTAAAGTCACAAACAGCGATTTATTGGGCGGGTGGTTTCCAATTTAAGAGTGTACGAGCAGCTAAAGAATTATTTGGTGCTTTGTATATATTCAAAAACGTTATTCCGTTTATCAGTACCCAGAAGTAGTCTACAACAAGAGTAAAGAGGGATTTTTGTATTGAAATTTATTCATTAGGGGACTTTCGTGTGTAAGTAACTGCTCTAGGGCGGATGTTATTTCCACCAAAAGGTAAATGATGATCAAAGTATGGATGTGATTTTGTATTATCCGACCACCAAGGTTCTTGTATAACCAAGACATCTAGCTTCAGCTTTCATTACGAGCTAGTGCTATATCTTGCGTGGTATCTCCTCTTCCCACATTAATTGAAATTAATTTGAGCAAGTGTGAGGAGCAGCGACGTCCCTATGGGGCTCCCTTCATAAGCTCATCGAATCATCAGTCGAGGTTTCAGCCGGTGATGCCTGTGTATTTACAGCTATGGGAGATTGATTTACAGGGTTGGATGTTGTAGAATTAGTAATAGCTATCTGTGCTCCCACTGTTTTGCCTCTGCCGCTTTGGCTCGAAGTACCGCATGGCATTCCCTGTCACCAGCTTGACGATATACTTTTAACTGTTCTTTTGTAGGTCGTCCTGAACGTGTTGGTCGAGATAAATATCTGTGGCTGTTTGATCGATGAGGCCCCCCATAGTCCTTGCATTTTGTCAGTGCCTGACATGTCTCTTTTCCATGCATTGCCGAGCCGCAGTTGCCGCAGGATGGCGCCTTCGAACTGTGCTTTGTAAAATAATGACTTTGGCAACGCTTGCAGAAATCCAATAGTTGTTCTTTCTTGAACTCCCTCATGATTCCTGATTTTTCAAAAACTCTAAAGCCATAAAGTGGTGCCTCTTTCAAATAAGCCATCCAGGTTCAGTAAGGAGCGCCATATTTTATACTTCCATATATTTTTATTGAAGCAGGCCTCATTGAAGAGACTAGCTCAATCACATCTAATAATACAGACTTCGAAACTTCTACGTGACCCTGTAACGTGTTAATCGAAGTAAGGAAATTTGGGATCAAAACAGGTAGCCGATTTGCGGCCTGTTCCAAGTTCGCGCCGGACGAGAAAAGTCCACCAGAAAATCGTAAAATTTCTTCGCGCGCATCAATAGTACAGGTACTTAGGGCTAAACCTGAGCAGACAGGCTTGATTAAGCCAATATATGAATGTGATTAAGAAAGCTTCTTTACTAGAACTTCATGGATACCTGCAGGGGAGAGTTTTCACCAGTCGTGGCCTGGTATGAGTCAGAAAAAAATACGTTTATCCACACTCCTAGGTGATTTTAGAACGTTTATAAATTATTCTTTTAACTGGGAAGTTTTATTCTCAGAGTGGGGAGATGGTGAGGCTATCTTATTTAATACCATTATCATATGACACCTCTTGTAACCATTACGGGCGACGGTGATCCAGCTATTTTCTTTGGCTGGTAGTTGTTCGCATGTCTGTAGACAGCAACTGGATGTTATTCTCTCAGGAACTGGGGCTATGGTGGAGGTAGGATTTGGAGTTACCACTGTACATGATTTGGGGGACCGTTTGTTTTTAGCGTTTTAATTGCTTCTTATAGGGCAAGAGTGTGCTGGAATAGGTGGGGGTTTTGGAGAGGCTTCAGATGCTACGGAGTGTGCTATAGCTTGTTGGAGATAAAGTTTCAAAGCTGCGACTTCTTCATTTTCTATTTTGTTTTGAAATTGTGCAAGCATGCTGTCGATACCAGTAATAACAATCATAAATAGCACCATTCTAGCGTTCCATGACTGTTCGCAGCGCTGGCGCATTGCAATTATATCTGCAAGCTCCCGGGGTAGAAATGAATTGATTTGTGCATTCTTAGATTGATTTTGAAAAGTGAGAGAAGCTTTTGGAGCAGCCCGTCTCGAGGGAGCAACCAGTTGGAGTGTAGGTCCACTGGACTCTGGAGCGTTGACTGTTCTGATGGTAGGCGATGTTGGGGTTTTTCGGTAGGGGGAGGGGAAATGGGAGGAATGTGGGGAATGTGGGGAATGTGGGGAATGTGGGGAATTGGGGGCGTTGGGGACGTTAGAATGCTCATTTCTGTCTTTTGAGCTTGATCGTCAATGGGTATTTCCATCTGAATGACTGTGAGCTACTTTTTATGGGTTTTTCTGTATGGTAGACAAATGTATGTTTGTTTTTGGTATATGGGGGATATTTGTTCAAAATGTACGAAGTAAATTTAAACAATTTTTAATCGACCTACATAGATGATAGAGCCAGAATTCTTAACTGAATGTTCAATTAGATAGAGAGGATGCTGATGTGCAAAATGAATAGTTGTACTTCGTTCCTGGAATCACTTTTAACCCTCTATCCATCCTCTGGCCTTGAGACAACTGTAATGCAAATCTTGCATGACTGAGATAGTTCTGAGTCTAAAAATAAGGTTTCCAGCCCATATTAGGTATTTCCACTGTCCTCTCGTATAGGAAGGGACAGTTGCTCCTATTATACCCTTTATGATGATAATGGACAGACTTCTTTTTGTCGTGGGTATACGCAGTATAAGCTTAGTCATACGCAAATCGAACTTAATCATTTTCGCGCGTTATACGCTTAAATTGGCTGAGAATACGGTCAGGTTCTACGAGCACTTGCCTGTTGTGTTGTCTACTCAGGGCCCTCTGCTCTGCCTCCCTAGAACGAAGATAATGCCTTGATATTGGGTCAAGAATTAAAAGGAGAGAGCTCAAAGACGTATCCTAGAGCGGGTCACACTAAATTTCAAAGAGGGTGATAATCGAATGGTATGAAAGTTAGCACAGATATTTAATAAAAAGACTCTTAAAAAATAATAAGCTATAGAACAAGTCTCATCTTGATTGTTAGCTTTTTGCTCTTGAATTATGTGCCAACAAGAGCATTACCTTTAAATGACTCTATGAGCCTGTACATACTAGAGATTTCTGATTACTTCTGTGTTGACGCCAAAGTTCGTGTTTTTTACACAAAGCATGCAAGCAAAATTCAGTGATTCTGACTAAAAATTGATGGTAGAATCAGCCTAAAATGCTGGAAGGCGTTACTTGAGCTTGATAGTGTTTTATAGTATCATTTTTGTTCAATTAAGAAGTTATTATTTGAAGTTTTTGTGAACTGATTAATAATTCGCATTATCCGCTTGTCTTTTTAAATCTAGGGTTCTACCTTTATATATATATCTAGCCATAGAATAATGAATACATAAGTGATGACCATCAAATACCCCTAGCTCCCCATGGAATGAAGAAAAACATAATGTAAAAATAGAAA
>MCBS01025062.1:5181-18402 GCA_003611235.1 Golovinomyces cichoracearum
TGCTTGCTTTGCTAGTACAGTTTCAGTAAGACAAGCAGTTTAGCTGCTTGCTGTCAGCAGAGAAGAGGCTCATCAATAAAAAATTAAAGGTATTAATACTTTCATAATAAAAATTATTAAAACTAGAAATAAAGGTGCTGCCTTTGCGCAAGGCAAAGCAAGAAAATTTGTGAAAAACGCAAATATTTATTCGACGATAAAAAGTCCTCGTCGAATAAAACTGGTAATATTTAAAACCAAAATAAACAAAGTTATATATTTTTTCTTAAAATACAATACTAGTTTTTATTCCTTGGTGTAATAAGTTTACCTCCTAGGTTTAAGTAACTTTTTTTAACACTAGATAAGTACAATAACTCTTTATAATTCTTTATAGTAAAATAGTATACCAATAAAATCTATATAAAGATATCTTTCATATCCTTTTTTATTAAAAGGGTGGCTAGATCAAGCTAAAGCCAAATAAAAAGCTCAAACTATAAAAAAGGTAATAACAATTTAAAAGATTATTGTTACTATTAAATTCCTAATATTTAATAAACACTTTACTCTGATAGTATTACTAACCATTTGTTAATGTTATAAAATTTATTATAATCCTAAAATTCGTTAATTAACTTTATAAAATTATCATCATCACTAAATTTTATTCCAGAACCAAAGCAATTACTGGTTTTTTTTCTATATTTTCACTAATCTCCTTAGCCTTATTAAAAGCATTAGAAAATTCCTCCCTATAAGACTCAAATAATTTATTAGAGTTCTCATCAAGATTTTCAGTAATTTCAATATGCTTTTTACAATATTTATTCTCTATATCAGATAGTTCTCTAATAGACTCCCTAAACTTTCTAATAGACTCTAAAATTTTTCTATTATCTTCATTAGAATTAGCTATCTTTTTAGATAAAAAAATTTTTTCCTTAATACTCTTAATTGCATCATTCATTTCATTTTCTGGCTTTTTATTAACCATTCTCTCATAAAAAGCTTGATAACCCCAAAACAGTACCGCCTCCAACTACAAATTTTCAAATAGAATTTAAATTTAAATTCAATTTCATATATATATATTTTTTATATTTAAATACAATACTAGTTTTTTTTAGTCTAGTGTACTAGATAACCACTTTTTTTATTTTAATATAATATTATTAATTGTGTATTAACCTCCTCCTCCGCCCCCTGCCACCCTCCCTCCCACCCTCCACCCGTATTTTTTTTTTTTTACAGGCTTTCTATGGAAAGCGCGGGTTCCTCGCTATTATAGACCTTTTTTGTTGTAATTGGCAACATAAAATTATAAAATTTTATATTATGGCTCCGGTTATAGCCCTTTCAAGCTCGATTCGTTTTTCGGATTTCCCTACCTTTTTTTCTTGATGAAGGGTCAGCTTCTTCCTCTATTAATGTATTGCTTCGTTACGATCAATTTTCCGACTCATAGCTGAGCTCTCTCCTGTATTAAGCCTGGTACTAGAGGAGGGTAGCAAGACCCGATTAGTAGCACTGCTGACCCCTATAGTACCTCTGCCTGCTCGCTTGCTCTGCGAAGCTCTAGCGTAGCACACCCCCCAAACTCGCTTGCTGACCCGTTTAGTTCCCTGGTTACCCTGCTGCCTCTAATAAGGTTAATAGGCTCTACGCTTGAAAAAAGAGAACCCCTACAGCTCTAGCTCAGCTAGCTAGGCTGCACTAGCTGCTCAGCTAGCTAGGCTCCACTAGCTGCTCAGCTAGCTCTAGAGCCGTAGTTCTGCCTGGCAGGCTAGCTGACCCCGATAGTCTATCCGGGTCTGCCTCGCTGGGTTGCAGACCCTTGCGAAACTCGCTAGCATGCTGACCCGTTACTCTATCCCTCAGCTAGAGGGAGGCCTTAAACTATATCTAAAATTATTTATTGCAGCTAGCTTGCCAGTGCTAAATTAATTTATAATAAATATATATTACTAGGTATAATTTCAAAACTATACAAGATACATGGTACTAAAATAACAAAAGCAATAACTATTGGTAAAGTTACGGTTCAACAAAAAGACATTAATTGATCAAAACGTATTCTAGGAAAGGAAGCTCTAGCTCATATAAATATAAATATCATAATACAAGATTTTAGACCTAAAGTAAAGCCATATAATCATCCTTCTAATAAAGGATCTAAAATTATTATTTGATTAGAATTATCTAGATAATAATCTATATCCAAATATTGAGTTAATCAAAATAAAGAGATATAATTGTATAAATAACCTCCTAAAAATAATATACAAGTTAATATACAAATTAAAACAATACTAGCATATTCCGCTAAAAAGAAAAAAACAAAAATAACTGCCGCGTGTTCAGTCATAAAACCACTTACAAGCTCTGACTCCATATAAAAGATATAAAAATGACATTAGTTTTTGATAGGTTTAAACATATAAGATTTATTGTATACAAGACCATATTTTATAAATATTTTTATAATTAGCTAATTCAACATTATTTAAAAATTTCTAAATTAGCTATTATTTTAATCATTCAGACCTATACCTAAAGGATATTAATTTTACCTTGCACCGCAAAGCTAAATAGCTTTGAGGGTCCTATACCCCCCCCACTAATTTTAGCCTCCTGCTACCTATAGCCACTAAATTAGGGGAGCCCTGCAACCTATAGCCACTAAATTTAGCAGGTCCCAGCTACCTATAGCCACTAAATAGGTCGGTAGCTTCACCATGTTTTCAAGCAAACATAGGCTTTAGTTTACAGCCATCGTTTACTATTTTACCCTAGCCCTCTTAATTTTTACCATACATAGGATGGTTTTTATAAGAAATTTTTATTTTTAATCTGGCTTCTTTATGTTTATAACCTCTCTCCGCCCCCCCCCATGCTGATGCTGATGCATTTGCATTTGCTTGCTACGGCAGTGGCCTGTGGCCGCAGGCCGCTGGCCTGCGGCCACAGGCCATGAGGCCATGAGCACTGCACTGCTGTGCAGTGCAGCCATGACCAGTAGCCACAGCTGCAAGGCGCTAGGGGCTAAATGAACTAAGGTGGTGCTTCACTCAGGCTTGCTTCGCAAGACCCCCGAGTTGCAGCTAGGCACAGCTAGACCCCTTGAGAGTAGCTATGCTCTGGCTGCTCTTGCTGCAACTAGCCACACGCTCAAGCGGTCATCCGAACCTGCGCACCACTCCTCTCCTCTGCACTATCTGGCTCCACCTCTCCAGTTATCTCCAGAGGCGTAGCACTGCTAGACCCGCACTGCCAAAGCAGTGCACTAATTATCTGGCTCTGTGCAAGTGCTACTGCAACAAGGGCAGTGCGGTCTATAAGAGCTAGAGGAGCCGCTAGCTGTAGCTACTGCTTAATTATAGAGAGTATCCTAATTAAACTGTATAATATAACTAGCCTTCCCTTGTCCTATAAGAACCCAACCACTGCTCGTGTTTTTCATGTATATATATATATATATATATATATGTCTATAGGTTTTCCTCCTATAATGGTGTAAAATCCCCCCCCCCTTTTTCCTCTAGTCCTGCTCTCCAATAGGCACTTAATAAGGTAGCCCCCCCCTTACAAAAATCCCTTTTTTCTATCTAGCTCCCTGCTTTGCTGCATGCTAGCTTAGCAAGCATGGCTCACCCAGCTCTAGCTAGCATGCTCTGCAAGCATGCTTGCAGAGCCTTGCTAGCTTAGCTGCTAGCTTGCAGCTAGAGCTGGTAAGGCGGTGGCTCTCTACCTGACTGCCTCTGCTACTATCGGGGGAGCTAGCCCCCGGATAGTTTCTGCCTACGCTAGACCCGGATAGTTGCAGCCATCTCTAGCAAGACCCGGATAGTTAGAGCTCTCCTACTTTCCCCCCTCTTGCCTCTCTTGCTTGAGGTGACCGTTAGTAAGAGCTCTGCGACTTTCCCTCATGCTCTCCGTAGCTAGAGGTGACCGTTTAGTCGCTAGCTTGAGCTGCTCAAGCGTACCACTGCTAGACCCGCATAGTCGCACTGCAGCTACCCGCCCTGCTAGTGGTTGCGGCTTTTTTTTCTTCTCTTGCTAAAAAAAAATAGCTCCCCCCCCCTTCTTTTAAACCTGTCAGCTGACCTATATAATGCCTTATGCCCTTTGAGCTCCCCCCTATATAAATAATGGTATGCCTCCTCTTCGCGGCTTCGCGGCTTCGCCGCTACGCCCTACGCCTTCGGCGGGCTTAGCGGTACTATCTCCCTGTGGCTACCTATGCTCTAGCTGAGCTTCCCCCCCCCCCTCTGCCCGGCATTGTGCCTAGGAGAGCACAGCCTATATTAAAATCTGAGGCTGCTTCTAGAGGCGATAGTTGCACAGCTAGAGCCGATAGTACCTGAGCAGCTAGCAGCAAGCAGCTTGCTGCTTGCTGCCTAGCTGGGTAGCTGCTCAGGTTTCGCTCCCCCCTTATATAGGAGATGGCTAGCCGTTTTTTTTTTTCGACTGCTCTAGCTGAGACCCCCCGATAGTGGCTAGAGCCCATAGTTTTTTTGTCATAGCGCTAGCTGTAAAAAAAAAGAGGCACTTTGGGTACCATGCCTCTAGCGCTAGCGCGTTTAGAAGAAAAAAAGGCCTGCGACAGCTAGCAAGAAAAATAAAAAAAAAACTCACCCCCCCAGCTCAAGCAGCTCTGGCTCTGCGTGCCGAAGCACTGCTGACCCCCCCCCTAAGAAGAGCCTTATTGCTGCTTGCTGAGCTTGCCTGCTAGCAAGCAGAGCAAGCTCTGCCTGCTAGCTAGCAGCCTCGGCTGCTCACCTAGAGCACCGTAGCGAGCTAGCTGGCTGCCACGCAGCTAGTGCTGCCTGAGCTTGCAGCAAGCTCAGGCTAGAGCTGCCTTGCTAGCTGAGCTCCATGACCCGCAGGCTCTCTGCCCTGACTGCCTACGCAGCCCCTATATAAATAAGCCTTTTATAAAGGTGGAGGTAGCCTGCTCACCTTACTTTTTTTCAGCGTATAGCAAAAAAAACCGCTACGCACCCTGTCCTAAAAACTGACAGGGTCTTCCAAGCTCTTCTCCCCCTTACCTCTTTTTTTAGCTCTAGCAGTAATTTTGTTTAGCTCTCCTATATAAGCGCCTATATAAATTAGGCCTGAGCCTATTGCCACTTAGCTGGCACTAAGTGGTTTTAACCGGACCTTGATGGCCTCAAGGGGTAGCTCTAGTTCATTTATATAAGGGAAGCGCTAAGGCACTTCCTGCTCCTCTTATAAGCTGTGGCCGGAGCCCGTAGAGCTATGCCGAAGGTGCGCTAAGGCATTATTTAGTGCCTATAGGAGGAATGTTTTGGTTATTCCACCCCCCCCCCTACCACCTACCCTAGTAAAAAAAAAAAAAAGAGGACCCCTCTATTTTTTTTTTTAGTGCCTTAGTACCCGCCTACGCTAGAAGAAAAAAAAAAAGCTTACGGCCATCCCATTATTTATATTGGTCTCAGGTTTTTTCTAGTGCCTTAGCCTAAGGCCACTAGAAAACCCGCGCAGAAAAAGAGCGAGGCTCTGTTTTGTTTTTTCCCTCTTATTTATACAGGTACCGCTCTAGCAGACAAGCTATAGCTGTCTGCCTCAAAAGAGAGAGAGGTAGCCCCCAGCTCTCTAGTTCATTTATATGAACTGGACAGCAGCTAGCTTGAGCAAGCGTTCCTGTAGCTAAGCTCTCTGGGTCTAAAGAGTGGCAAGCCTAAACAAAAAGAGCCGCAGTAAACCCTCCTCTAAAGGGTACTAGCCTATCCCCCCCCCCTTTAGCCTTACGCCACTGCCTCTCTCTGCCACTAGAAAAAAACCGCACCTACCTGTATAAATAAGAGGCAGCGACTATCCGGTCTAGGTAGCGGCTTCGCTAGAAAAAGAGCTAAAAGCAAAAAAAAAAGGCACTATAAAAAAAAATAAAAGAACCTTAAAAAATATTATCCTGAGGGGACAGGCAGCGTTGCGAAAACCTTCGGAGGAATAAGTGGCAAACCTTAAAACTAGCTCTTGAGGTGGCAAAGGGCTCCTAGGGAGAGCACTGCCTCTTATATATGGCACAGGTTTCCCTCATGCTGTGCTACGCTTGAGGGAAACATTAAGACATATATATATATATACATGGTAAATTAAATATGTAATGTTTCCCCCTCTCTTATTATTGCTGTGCTCATTTGCTACTGCTCATGCTGTGCCCGGAGCCCGTAGAGCACAGCATGAATGAGCAGTAGCACAGCTAGAGGGAAAGTAGGCCTCCCTCTCCTCCACCCCCTTATAGACGGATAGTTGCAAAGCACCTATATAAATAAGTGGCTGCCTTCTCTAAGCCGGATAGTCGCACAGCTCCCCCCCTTTTTTCCTCCTCTAGTGGAGCTAGTAAGCCTCAGCTAGCAATTGCTCATGGCCTCCGGCCGGTGCCCCCTTACGGGGGGGGCATGAGCTAGAAAAACATGTAAGCCAGCTCTAGCAGAGCTAGCTGAGCCGGATAGTAGCACTAGCAGCTCAGGTGCCTCGCCAGCTCTGCCTCGAGGGGGAGCTCTTGCAGCTCTTGCTGCAACTATCCGGGTCAAGTGCAGCTAGAGCTAGCAGAGCAGCTAGAGCTAGCAGAGCAGCTAGAGCTAGCAGAGCAGCTAGAGCTCCTTGAGGGAAACTAGGCCTTTTTTTTCATGTAGCCGACCCTGGCAAACTTGTACCCCCCCCTTTTTAATACATGTTTCCTCCAGGGGGAAACTTGCTCTCTAGCTCTCTGCTCAAGCAGTGCTGCGACTATCCGCCTCTACCTGTGCTACGCTATGAGCAGAGAGAGCTAGAGAGCCTAGAGCAAGCCCTGCAAAAGGGGGTCCAGTGGCTGAGGCTCTCCCTCTTATAAGGGACGACTTTTCCCTCCTATATAAATAATGGGAAAAGTAGTTTCTAAATATTTAGAAGCTTTTGTACTTATTTTAAAAAGTAAAATATTCATATATACAAAAATTTAAATTATGTAAACCATGCTTAATAAACCCCCCCCCCTCGTAAGGCAACCTAGGTTTTTTTTATTAGTTTTCCCTAGGCTAGGAAACCCCCCCCCCCTTGTCTTCGAACACTAGGTTTCCCTGGCAAAACCTCCTCTTCTTCAAGCTATAGCCACAAGGGGTCAATAATGAATAGAGCAGGGCTAGCCGAGACAAATGTTAATTAAGTATCAAATAAAAATATTTTCCACTTCCTATGTATTGTTATTTATAGTATTTTTTTTTATAATAAATACCTACTTTTTAGGCTAACTTTATTTAATACAATCAAGGTTGTCTAAAGGCACTTTTCTGTAATGTATTTGAAGTGGTAGTAGAATAAAATCTATAACTTTTTTAGGGCTAAGTCTTATATTAATATAGCTTTGGTTAAACCAGTTAAACTAATGGATTTATTATTTGTATTTGTATTTACATACAAAATTGGACTATATCTTAATTAACATAAATATTTATATTAAATGATCACGTATAGCCTCTGAGGATAATAATTAACAATACATTTCCTGCTGATTGCCCTATATATATTTACCCCCCCCCTTTTTACCCCCCCCCTCGCTTTAGAGTCCCCCCTGACTCGACCGCCAGACTGGCAGAGCTCTGCCTGTGCTCATGCTCAAGCTACTGCTCTAGCGACGCCAGTGCTAGCTGCGACTATCCGGCTCTAGATCTAGAAGAGGACGCTGGCCACTTTTTTACTGCTGGCAGCTTCGCGCCTCTTTTTTTTTAGTCCTTAGCTAAGGCACTAGAAAAAACCTGAGCACCTATATAAATAATGGGGTGCTAAAAGCGGTACCCCCCCCCCCTTTTCCAAGGCTAGCTGACCCCTGACAGGTTTTATTGCTAGCACTTGCCTTAGCGAGTGGAAGCGTGCCTTAGCTAACCCTTCCTAGTCTGGCTGACCTCTGCTTGCCTGTGCTCCTCATTGCTAGCTACTATCCGGCTCTGCTATTGCTAGCACTGCTCTAGGGCTCCGACCTCTGTATTAAGCCTGAACTAGAGGCGTACCACAGCTAGACCGATTAGTTGCACTAGCTTGCAACTAATCGGTCACCAGTGCAGTCCGTAGCTATCAGCTTGAGCCTGAGCTGCTCATGCTCAGCATGGTTGCACTGCACAGCATGAGCAGCTTGACCGCTGGTCAGCTTGGCCATCTCTCCCCCCCCCCCTTGTGCAACTGCTACTGCTCAAGCGTAGCTGCTGACCCCCTAAAGACTCTCGGGGCGTAGCACTGCTGTGCTACTAACCGCCTCACTTGCTCTTGCTGTGGCCGGAGGCCATGAGCTGCGCAGGCTAGCTATGAGCTGCCTAGAGCGGATAGTTGCTGAGCCAGATAGAAGCACCTCCTTAGTTAATTTTCCCCCTAGCGCCTTGCAGCTGTGGCTACTGGTCATGGCTAGAGCTGGCATGAAGAAGAAAGGAGGAGGCGCTAAGCACTTAACTGAAACGGTACCCTACGGCAAAAGGCGTTTAGGTACCCCCTCTAGCTGTGCAACTATCCGCTCAATAATGAACTAAGCAGGCTTCCCCCAAAGAAAAGCCCTTATAGAGGAGCCTAAGCCGCACTCCTACCTGACAAGTAAAGGCGGGCTAAAAAAGTAACTCCTTCTAAGGAAGGCTGCCTCGAAGGGGTGCAGCGTAGCTTGAAAAAGGGATATTATAGGGTTTTCAGCAAATAGTGATCTTTAAAGAGGCCAAATCAGCAATAGCCTCTGCTAAATCAAAAGGAGCTCTGTTGGTTTCCGCTATAGATCCTATAAAAAAGATTATAAATATAGGTAATAAAGGCACTATAAATCATATAGCTCTTTGAGCTTCAATATTAACTGTTATATTTAAACTTCCTGTTAACATAACAACAAGTAATATAGCAGAACTTAATATTAATTCATAACTTATTAATTGTGCGGTGCTTCTAAGTGACCCTAAAAAAGCATATTTGCTATTAGCACTTCAACCAGCTAATAGTATACCATATGTAGATAAAGAAGAAACAGCTAACATATATAATATACCTATATTAATATCAGATAAAGCTAAACCTGGACCGTACAAAAAATTTTTTTAAATAATATTAATTTTCTTACTTCTTTTTCCCTCCTTATTTCCGACTCCCTAGTTGCTTGAGCTTGAGCCGAGGCTTGAGCAGTACGCTGTAAGAAGTACGCTCTGCCTGACCCCTAAAGACTATCTGGTCACTTATACTGTAGCTAGAGCAGTTGCAGTAGCAGACCCCCTAAAGACTATCTGCCTCTTGCCTAGCTCCCCCGATAGTTGCATTGCTCATGGCCTCCGGCCACAGCTTGAGCAGCTAGGCTCAGGCAGAGCTGTTGCAAAGAGCAGTAGCACAAGCACAAGCTCTAGCACTTTTGAGCTGTAGCTGGCTTGCACCTTTTTTTTCCGAAACTAATCAATCCTTGAAATCTTACCCTCTATAATGGCAGTACCGTCTCTTACCTGCCAGGTACCCTGCCATTATTTATAATGGCAGGGGGGGAAAGATTTCCCCCCCCCCCTAATATCGGATTATTAATAAAGAAAGGTATGATTAAAATTTTGTAACTAAAAATTCTATTATATTTTAGTTTTACAATATCCACAATTTTTATATTATTTAATTGCAGTTAAGAATACCTAATCTCTCTCATGCTGATAAATTTTTAATAACTGAGATTTTAATATGCCTTGGTCTAATAAAACTGATTAATTACCCCCCCCCCTCATAAGCAAGAGCCTCTTATCTATACCTTGTCTTTCAGGTATTACCCTGCAACTGCTCAGGCTCTCCTGTGTACCTAGCTCTCCCTGTTCAGTTCGCATCAGCTCTCCCTAACTAACTGGGCTAGCTGCCTCTGCTCAAGCTCTGCGCAGGCTAGCTCTGCTCTTCACACACCCGCAAAATGAACGGTACTGTACTGTACCACTTCAGTTCGCCAGTGCTGATGGCTAGGCTAGCTCTAGTGCTTACTAGAGAGCAGCTACAGTTCAACCCAGTTCCACACTCTCTTAGCGTAGGCTGAGCACTATAAATATGACTTGCTCCCCTAGCGTCGCCGGATAGAAGCTAGCCTCTGCGTACGGCTCATTGCTACTCTCTCTCACCCAGATGAACTGGAGGAGCTTGCAAAGAGCTCTTTGCAAGCTCCACTTCTTGCTGTCCCTAGCAAATGCACTGCTCAAAGCAAATATGTCCGCTGGGATGCTCCCCCCTCCACAGTCCCACTAGGCTCGGCCTGCACCTCCAGTTCTAGGTCTAGCCTGATGGCTGGCTGAGCCTCAGCCTCAGCAGTCTTCCTAGCTTTCTTGGCTAGCAGAACGCGGCTACAGGACAGCCTGCCTGTGGCAGTTCTATTCCCCCCCCCCCAGTCACGTACTAGAGCTGGTGCTTCCCCCAGTTCATAACTCCCAATATAAATAAAAGAGAGCTGAGCTTGCCGGCTTCTCTAGTTAATTTTGCCTAGCGCCTTTGAAGCAAGCCTGAGGCAAAGCCTGGCTTGCACTGTACCTGACCCTGATTGGACCAGTAGGCACTTCAAAGGCTACTGCTTGAGAGCTTGCTCACTGGCAAGTTCCAGGCTAGCTCTGGTACCCCCCCCCCTTGCCTGATGAACTGAGCTGCATTGCAGTCCTATCCTATGCTTCGCAAAAGAGGGGACCCTTCTTATATAAATAAAAGAGAGCTGTGCTCTGCTTACTCTAGTTCAATTCGCCTTGCTCCGTACTAGAGCTGCTTCCCTGTTCATAGGCTTACTCTTATTTTAAGTAGAGGCACTCCTAGCCATGCCGGCTAGGCAAGGCCCTTCGTGGCAGTTCTATTTCGCTTGCTAGCCTAGTTCGCGCAAAGGCTGCACTGCTGCTCTGAGGCTACAGGTCTGCCTGATTGTGGGAGAGCCTCGCTCTAGGCTTGCCGCAAGAGATGCTACGGGACAGCTAAACTGAGTGAGTAGCAAGCTCTCCCCCACCTCAAGCTCTCCCCCCCCCCTAGCATCCCTCCGCACTGCTGTGGTCTCTGCCAGATGAACTGGAGGCAGAGGAGACCCCCCTAGCTACTGCCCTCAGACGATAGGACTGCTCCCCCCCCCCTCTTGCCTGTGCTCATGCTGTGCTCATTGCTGTGCCTTGCTAATGCACTGCTTGAGCACAATGAGCATAGCAGACCTGTGCTGATAGCAAGGCACTGCTACTGCTATCCTTAAAATTGAACGGAGGCGTTCGATGCGAACTAGCACTGCTAGAACTGACTGCAGGCAGCTACCCCACTTCTAAGAGAGTGTGGAACTGGGTTGAACTGTAGCTGCTCTCTAGTAAGCACTAGAGCTAGCCCTAGCCATCAGCACTGGCGAAAAGTGGCTACTTAAGCGCTCGCCTATCTGCTCTCTTCCGCCTGTGCTGATGCTAGCCACTGCTAAACTGGAGGCTGCCTCCCTCTCCCTAGGAACTGCACTCAGCGCATGAACTGGACTGCATGCTGCAGTGTTCCGTTAGCTGCTCAAGGGGTGCTGAACTGCAAAGCCTGAACTGAAGGCTGCCACTGCTGACCCCTCTCAGCAGTCTTCCAGGCTTTCTAGGCAGAACTGCTGAACGAACAGCAGACCCCCCAGTTCTAGTTCCAACTGCCTAGAAAGCTAGTACGGCTAGTTCAGCTGATGAACTGAGAGCATGAGCAAGGCTAGCTCTGGGTCTAAATAGTGATCCTACCTTAGCTGGGGTAATAAATCCAGGATCAATTTGTAAATCGTCAATCTTATGTTTATTATCACTTAATGTAACATAAGTGCTTACGACGACGTTAGGCTCTTAACCCTAAAATTTTACCCCTTTTAGAAAAATTTTTTATTATTTTATTTTTTTTTAGAACGGAGCTTATTTCTAAGCTCTAAAGAGTACATCTTAAATAAATTACAAAAATATTGTAAATATCTATAGCCGTTTACTCGTTGCTCTTTTACAGTTGCAGAATAAGATATTTTAACTGATTTAGATCCGCGATCATCCATTACTCTTTATATTATTTTTATTACCATACATGAGTAATTAATTCATCCACTGCTATACTTTCATATAAAGTTTGGTAAAATAAGCTTTAAGATTTCCCCGGAATTTGACTATATAACCCTACAATCCTAAGGTATAACTAAATAACCTAATAATGAAAAGATTAGAGTAATAATTGGACCACTAAAAAATAAACCTAAGTTAGCTTGTGTAGGAGAAACATATTCTTTTAAAAGCAATTTTAAGGCATCTGCAAATGCTTGTAAAAGTCCATAGTACAAATCTCCCCCCTTTAACCATATATAATAAAATATTTTATATACTGCAGGTAAAGTTGGGGGGCCTTCTCCCTAAATAATAATATTATCCATTTGACGAAATACTTGTCTTATCTTTCTGTAAAGAGAAAGGCCCTATATCTGGTGTATACCTTACGCTTCCTTTTTATTGCTGTGGCTCTGGCCTGTGGCCTGTGGCCTGTGGCGCAGGCCGCTGGCCAGCGGCCACAGGCCAGCGGCCTAGAGGCCATGAGCCAAGAGCAAGCCCCCAGTCTAGCGCCTACCCTCCCCTAGCTACCCCCCCCCCTCTTACAAGCGGCTCTAGTCTGTGAGTGCTTCTAAGCTGGCCTTACCTGCAGCTGGCTTTATAGCTGTCTGGCTCTCTACCGTGCTATAGCTCTCTGGCCTGCTAAAGTCCCTTTCCCCTATAGCTCCCCCTATATATTGGTTAAAGCCTGACTAGGTGCTTGCCTTTTGCTACTACCCATTCCTCAATAAAGAGTGCCTTACCTCAAAAGAGCACTGCAGCTTGCTTGCACTATTTGAACTGACGGGTTATTGGAGTGCTTAAAGCCAGACAAGCTGGCTCTCTTGCTGACTGCACCTATATAAATAAAAGAGCGGTTTTTCTAGCCCGCCTAGCACAGCTGGTACCTGAGCTTTACTAAGGCACTAAGAGGTTTTTTCTAGTGCCTTTGCTAGCCCTGACTGGATCCCTAGCTGAGCCTATAGGCACTAAATTTTTGTCTAAGCTACTCTGAGCGCTCCTTGCCTAGGTTAAAAAAAAAGAGGACCCCCTCAAGCCAGCGACTATCCGCCAGTTCAGTTGCCACTGCTGCTACAGTTCAAAGCCCCCCCCCACTTCAGGCTAGGCAGCAAAGCTTTAGTACTATCCGCCACTTCCTGCCTTGCATGGCTAGCATTACTGCTACAGTTCAAACCCTTCCTCTGCCAGTGCTGAGGCT